>JAHZMW010004918.1:0-17020 GCA_027743745.1 Alloscopus bannaensis | reverse complement strand
AGATAGCCGCAGTGCAGCAGTACATAACGTACTGAACGTGCGGTAGTGAGGTTGCGGGATCGAGTCCTGCTAGATGGGTGAACTTTCTGTTTTGCTTTTTAGCATTTTTGATATATACGGAAAAGTGCACTGGTCGACATACATTATAGAGTTTAAAATTCTTTATTTAAAATTGCCTCCCGTTTAAACAAAATAATGTATGGAACCTCCGATTTTGCCAATTTTTAAATAGGCAGATAAAAAATTAAACCACAATTTCAAGAAAATACGCGTCAATTTTAGCAGGAATATTTCATGTGTCCATGGCAATAACAGTAGTAATTATTTTGTCACGAACAAACTTAAATAAAGTATTATTATTTTTATTCAATTCTTTCTTAAACAAATGTTTTCCGAACTAGGTATTTATTCTTTTCTCTGCGACAAATGTAGCAAGTGATTCACCTCCGCAAATCTAAAGGAAAGGGTAGCTAGACAAATTCAAAATGCTCATCCAACACAAACTCCTCGCAAACTTCCGCCTCAACGTAAAAATCCAACGGACCTTTGCCAGGTGCACTTTCGAATTCTCAAAGTCAGACCCCACAAAACTCGTCTCCAGCCCTGCCCCTGTTCTCAGGTGGCAATTGTGTCAAGCCTTCTTCATGTCAATCTACGCAATCATTCAATTAGGCCAGCTTCTCACAAGTCGAGGACGCGAAGGCTTGCTGGACCAGTTGGAGACTTTGATGGTTGCCTGCATTCAGTTCATCATGGTTTTTACGAAATTGGCCTACATCAAACATCGACATCGCGTTGTCGAGTTTGTGAACAATCTTGTCGAATTCGAGGAACGTCATTATCAAACAAAGGAGTCTTTGTTCCAACACACATTGTCTCGGAATGAACTAAAATTCCTTATGATTTGCCAGTTTTTGGCCATGGGAATTTATGGTCAGCCGCCTTGTTATGCTCTCAGAACTTGGATGAGTCCATGCACCTCGTTCACTCCAGGTAAGGATTTTTATGTGGAGTGCTCCCCAGAATGGAGGGCGGCTGGAGGTCAAAGTTGGGGTTTGTCATCAATTTTGCCACTGATCGGGATTTGCGTGGTGGCCGTGGTGCTGGGCCTTGAACTTTGCGGAGATCTAGCATTGTTTATTGTGGAGCTCTCGTTTCTTCCCTGTTGCTGCTTTTGGAATTATCTCCGGTCTTTCCGACAATCTTTAATGTCATATCGTGGAGAAAACTTGATGGCACACTTGTCATTTTATCGTCAACTCCAGTTGCTGTCGCGGTACTTCAACTGCATCCAACAAGGCACAGTTATTCTCTCAATTATGGCTCTGATTCTTTTCGCAACCATCATAGGATTGTTTGGGCTCGTCTCCGGAAGTTCTTTGATGAGCATGCCACAACTTATTTTCTTTGCATTCCTGAGCTTCGATGTGGTTCTCGTCATCATTGTCTGCTTTGGAGTTTATGGCCGCGTCTACGAGGAGTCGGTGGCGGCATTGGAGGGTATGTCAAGGGTTGAAAATTTAAATTTGGGGTTTGTTGAACGTAAAGGACGTCGATGGATTGAGCGCTATGTGAAGTCGTTGCAAGCACTTAAGGTGCATTTAGGCTATGATAATTATGTGGATAAGTTGACCCCTATGATTTTAATTGACTTTTGTATTTCTCAAATTGTCAGCTTGTTGCTCCTCGGATAGGGTTGAAGAAGTAGTTATACATATTTCATAAAATCATTGTGAATAGCTACATAGTTTGGAATGTGCTAAAACAGTTTTACATTTAAGTGCGTATTTAAATCAATGCATATTAGGTATGTAAAGTTTGTTTATTGTCCACTAACTAAAGTAAGCTCTAATTCAATGGGAGCAATGCTATTTAAAGTAATTAAAGTAAATTCTATAGTTACTTAATAAAATTTACAAAAACTTTGGATTTTGGATTTACAAAGACTCACTCACAAGCGGGCCACGAAGAGAAAAGTCTCGGAACCATAATTAACTCACACTGAAGTATAATCAGAACGTTTCTTTTTCCAATCATATCTCCCAGTTGTTATTGGTGAATTTAGATTTGACTGAATGCATCATACAACCTATATTTAAAAATCCTTATAAAATCAACGTAATAGGTCCTCGAAAAAAGTTACTTCACGAGACAGGTAAATTATATTTTCAGCATTAAAGACGTCAAATACAATAATACCATGTCAATCAAATAATACTGCCCTTTTCTACGACATCACCTTGAGTTTGGATTAGCAGAAAAAAGGTTTAGCAAAAATGCTTGACCATGCTTTATTATTCAATACGTCATTTTCAGACATTAGTATTATAATTAAAGCAACTACGATGAAGAAAAAATTACGTATATTTCTCATACTATTTTTTATTTAAAAAAGTTGACTTTTTGCCGTTGTCAATAGTTTGCAGAAGTTATTGCAGAAACGTCAGCCGAGAACATAGCAAACCCGTCAAATCTCTTGCATACCACTCTGACACCTGGTGGCACTCAAATGTCATAGTCAGTAAAAATGTTGCTCCAACACAATTTTTTATCCCATTTCCGGTTGCACCTAACCATTCAGCGAACAATTGCTAGGTCCACTTTCAGGTTCTCAGAGTCGGAACCCACCAAGCTGATCTCTCGCTCACCCTCCATTTTTAAATGGCTGAGCTCCTTTATTTTTTCCGTTTACGCGGTTGTCCAGCTAGGTCAACTTTTCGCAAGCCGCGACCGAGAAGGATTTATGAACCAGTTAGAAGTACTTGTGTTCTTCGTCGGTCAGACCACGATGATTCTAATGGAGTTAGCCTTTATTTACCATCGGCACGGAGTCGTCGAATTTGTCAACGGTTTGATTGAATTTGAACGACGACACTTTCACCAGTCAACAATCGACATGCCTCTTTTCCAGCACCAATTATCCCGCCAAGAAAAGGCGCTCCTCAAAATTTGCCAGTTGTTGGCCATAGCGTTTTATTTCCAGCCACTTTTTTACAGCCTCCGCAGTTGGACCAATCCTTGCACCTCTCTCACTCCTGGAAAAGATTTCTTTGTGGAGTGCTCTCCAGAATGGAAGGAAAAACAGGATGGTACAACTCCTTGGAGGACGCCGGCTACAACTATCACACTCATTGGACTGTCCCTTCTCATCGGATTCTCTGGTTCTGAACTTTGTGGCGGAATGGCCATCGGTGTTGTCAACCTTTCTTTTGTCCCAACGTGTTGTCTCCAAGATTACCTTCGATCGCTCATTAAATCAGTGACCGGGATTCATCGGAATTGCAGAAATGAAGGAAAGTCTTCAGTGAGAGTCTACTTATCATATTACAGACAACTCCAATTGTTGACACGTTATTTCAACTGCATCCAACAAGATACCATTATTCACTCCATTTTGGCTATTGTTCTCAACGGCGCCATCATTGGATTGTATGGACTCTTCTCCTCCGGTTCGGAAATGACAATGCCGCAACTTCTTCTCTTTTCTGTGATGAGTACAGATGTGATCCTCATTCTCGTGCTTTGCTTTGGAGCGTACGCAAAAGTTTACGAAGAGTCAGTGGAAGCCTTGGGCGTCATGACAAGGATTACATTGACAAGTACAGAATTTGTAGGCAGACCCGGACATCGCTGGGTGGAACGGTGCGTGAAGTCGTACCAACCATTGAAAGTGTACATTGGCTATGTCAATTATGTCGACAAATTGACGCCAATGATGTTGATGGACTTTTGCATTTCTCAAATAGTCAGTTTACTGCTCCTTGGATAAAGAAGTTTCAAAATTTTTAGAAGGGAGAAAGCATACGTTACTGCTATGTTATGTTATATTATGTTAAAGTAAAGCTTAAATACAGAAAGCAATGCCATCAGATTGTATGCAATTGCAGATGTGGGGATAAAGGAAAACTTATGTCCCTTAATTTCGTTTCTCAAGCAACCAGTCCAGAGCCACTCAACAGCCGCTGTACTCAATTGCCGCCAGAAAGTATCTCCAAAATGTTTACTACAAACTATGTTTATGGGCAAAGATTTTTCAACCGTGTTGGAGTATCCCGACATTGCCCAGGCACATAATTATCGAATGTAAGAACTAATCGAATTTTGCAGAACCAACCTAGTGTATTTGCAAAAAATGTTTCTTGTCTCAAGAACGAGAAAGGTGAAACATTTCAGGTGTGCTCAACACAAGGGCTCAAGAGCCGGGCAGACAACAAACTCGAGTTCAGTTTTTGTTTTGTCTTTATAGTTTTCGTCATTTTTCTACCTGAGAAAATTTCCAGGAAGCTAGTAGTTTTTAAGTTTCTACGACGGAGATTTGGGCTTACGATTACGTTCCGGGCTTGCGAAAAATTTCAAATCGATTTCAGCCCAAGGAAGGCATTGATGACTAAATAACAAAAACGGCAAGGACAAAAACATGGTGTTCTGTTTTGAAAAGCAGCAGCATTGCCTCGGGTTTGAATTTTCTCGAGTCCAAACTGGTCGGTCTCTGGTGTTATTATTAGGTACACATTTCACACAGACATTTAATCAGTAAGACAGGAAAATTGAAGTAGTCGAGCCAATAGAAACCTAATAAATATTTACACTCTTATACAATCCTTTGGTTCCAGTCTGTCGAGACTATTAAAGTAGCCGAACTTGAGTTCCCGGTAACACGTTCGAAGTTTCAATATGAGTTTTAGACTTACCCGTCAAGACAATTAAGACATCCCCTTAATTTAAAAAAACGAAACTTTTCTCTTTTAATAAAATATCAATTTTTAATTGCTGAAACAAGTTCAAAAAGTTAGAACGAAATAAAATGGTCATTCTAGCTACAAGCGACCAAAGAAACTCATCACAAGAAGCTTGAAAATAACATTGAAAAAAATACTAATTGAAAACTGAAAAATGCTGCTCCAACACAACTTGCTACGACCTTTCCGCCTGCACCTAACAATTCAGCAAAAAATTGCCAGATCCACGTTCAGTTTTTCTCCTTTGCAGCCGACAAAACTTGTCTCTCGCCCTCCATCAATTTTCAAATGGTTAAGCTGCCTCGCCCTCCTTATTTTCACCGCCGCCCAGTTGGGCCAATGCTATTTAAGCTGGGACGAGGAAGTGTTGATGGATCAATTGGAAACTATTATAATCGCTCTCTGTGAGACTACAATGGTCCTCATGGAGCTAGCTTTCATATACCACCGACACCGTGTCGTCGAGTTTTTCAACGGCTTGGTAGAATTCGAACGGTGACATTTTCACCAGTCATTACCAAATCTGCGCCTCTTTGAGCACACATTGTCCAACAAGATGAGAATGCTGATTACAACTGGCCAGTTGTTGGGTATAGGATTTTACGTTCAGATAGTTTTCTACTGTCTCCGCATTTGGATGGATCCCTGCACCTCAGTCACTCCTGGAAAGGATTTGTTTGCCGAGTGCTCCCCACAATGGAAGGAGGATGACACCACTCCTTGGAGAACGATGCCTACCACCGCCGCACTTCTTGGACTGTCTGGCCTTCTAGCATATGCCGGATTTGAACTCAGTGGAGGATTGGCAATCGACGTCGTCAACTTTTTGTTCCTTCCAACGTTTTGTCTCCAAGATTACCTTCGATCACTCAATCAATTTGTGGTGACATTCCATGACAAATCCGACGGAATTGCAATGAAAACTCAGATATCGTATTACCGACAACTCCAACTGCTGACACGATACTTCAATTGCATCCAACGGGATACCGTGGTACACTCCCTTTTGAATGTTGTTATCAACGGGGCCATCATTGGATTATATGGAGTCCTCTCCGCCGGTTCTGAAATGAGCATGCCGCAGTTACTCCTCTTTTCAGTGATGACCGTAGATGATATCATCATTATTGTGATTGGGTTCGGGGCATTTGGAAGCATTTACGAGGAGTCCATGGCAACCTTGGGAGTCATGTCAAAGGTTACTGTGGCAAGTTCAGATTTGGTTGGTAGGATGGGACATCGTTGGATCAAACGAAGCGTGAAGTCGATGCAGCCATTGAAGATATATATTGGCTACGTCAATTACGTCGACAAGTTCGCCCCAATGACGTGCTTGGACTTTTGTATTAATCAGACCGTCAGTTTAATGTTACTCTAACAAAATGTAAATCAATTTTGTCAAAAAGTCAAAAATAAAAAAGCTTCAAACTGAATCCAGTTGAGTGTCAAACCAGTGTCATCTTTCCAAGTTGGAGTATGCAATTTAAGCAACCTTTGTGCGGAAAAGAAAATTTAATTTTTGTAACCGTCGTATTTTTTTTCAAAACTAGTCTAAGAAACCTTATGGTTTTTAGATATTAGTGATTAGAAACGTTGTCTTACTGATATTTAGAGCGACGGGTATTATGGTGAGGAAGATGCCAACCTCGATAATTTAGAACGGCCCCTTCAATTTCTTGTATTTCAAGTTATTCAAATTGGAGTTTCAAACTGACCTTGACAGACAGCATTGATATTTAACAAACCCCCAGAAGAAACGGTGAAAATCTTATTATCATGTCAATTTTTCTTCGCTGACGTTTGAACAACGCCTTTCAACCGTTGCTTTGAAGGAAGACTATAATTCAAGCACAAGCAATAAAAAAAGATATTATTGTACAATTTCTTTCCCACTTCTTTCCTTCTTTTTTAGAAATCAACCTCCACAAAATCAAAAAAATGCTCCTCCAACAAAATTTACTTCAATATTTCCGCATCCATCTCAGCAGCCAACGGACCATTGCTAGATCCACCTTCAGCTTCTCTGAATCTCCCACCAAACTAACTTCGCGCTCCACCTCGATATTCACTTGGGGAGGATGCCTTATCTTATCCATTTACACACTCGTCCAACTAGCGCAACTCGTCACAAGCAGGGACCAGGAAATTTTAATAGCCCAATTGGAAACCAGTGTCTGCTGCACTGGCCAAACAGCAGTGATCCTCCTACAGCTAGCTTTTATTTATCATCGAAGCCGAGTCGTCGAGTTTGTCAACGGTCTGATTGAATTCGAACGTCGACACTTTGAGCAGTCAGAAAACAACGCGACTTTTTTCCAGAACACATTGTCGCGGCAGGAAAGGTCACTTCTCAAAATTTGTCAGTTTATGGCAATCTTATTTTATATGCAACCAATCTTATTCTGCCTCCGCACCTGGGTGAATCCCTGCACGTCTATCACTCCTGGAAAAGATTTTTTTGTGGAATGTTCTCCAGCGTGGATTGAAGATGATAAAGCTCCTTGGAAGACGCCGTCCACAATCTTTGCCCTTTTAGGATTGTTTCTTCTCATCGGATTGTCAAGTCCTGAGCTTTGCGGAAATGCGGCCCTCAGTATCGTCAATCTCTCGCTGCTTCCTTCCAGCTGCCTCCAAAATTATTTGAGGTCCCTCAGACAATCTGTTGTTACCCTCCATTCAAATAAAGTTAACACAATTGCATTCCAGACACAGCTCTCATTTTACCGACAACTCCAACTGCTGACACGCTACTTCAATTGCATCCAGCAAAACACAATCATTCATTCCATACTGTCTATGATTCTCAACGGAACAATCATTGGGATGTATGGACTCATCTCGTCAACTTCCGAAATGGACATGCCACAGCTACTCCTCTTTGTTATGGTAACATTTGATGTAATTCTCTTGCTCGTGCTCTGCTTTGGGACGTATGGCCGCGTTTACGAGGAATCATTGGCTGCCTTGGGAGTTTTGTCAAGAGTGAGGAATCCTCGGTTTGGCGACCGGAAGGGACATCGGTGGATGAAGCAATATGTGAGATCGCTGCTACCACTCAAAGTGTACATGGGATACGTAAATTATGTTGATAAGTTGACGCCCATGATGTTGATGGACTTTTGTGTTTCTCAGATAGTCAGTTTACTACTATTAGAATAAGTTTACAGATAATAAATATAATCGTCACTAGTTCTTGAATAGGGTCAATAAAATTGGCATTTACAACCGTTGGACGTGATGCTAGAAATGTCGTGTTTATAAAACGATAATGAACACCCTGCAAAAACTTATTGGTGAAAATTATACAAAACAGTAAAGCAATCTGATTACCTATACTGACTTTTTTAATGACTATTATTAAATTAACACTGAGAGCTCAGAAAGACAGATAAATTAAAGATTGGTAGGAGATTGAAACCTCATAAATATTGGAAAGTTTATGGGATACTCTCTTTGATTTTCGGGGTTTTTAAATTTTGTGATGACTTGATTATCAAGTTGACAGTTCAAAAATTGAAATATCCCATAAATTGCAAAATGGATAAAACCCTCAAATTAAAATGTCACTTTTCATTTCCGCAATTTTTATATCTTCTTTCATCAATTTTGAAAGTAAATAAATATGGTCATTCCACCCGCAGCAGCGACAGAAGAAGGTCAGTTACTTTGCAATTTTTTATATCCGTTTCCTTTCCAAAAACAACGCACTATCTGTAATTAAGAACTAAAAAATGCTTCTCCAACACAACTTGCTCCGATATTTCCGCCTCCACGTCTTCATCCAAGGGATCATTGGCAGGGGCACCTTCAAATTTTCCGATCCCACCACATTCATCTCCAACTCCACCTCAGTGGTGAGGTGGCAGGTGTGTCGAGCCTTCTCGTTTTTACTTTACACCACTGTCCAATTTACACAGCTCCTCACAAACAGAGGTCACGAAGGACTGATGAACCAGTTAGAAACCCTTTTGCACTCTTGTGGTCAGATCATCATGGTCGTCATGAAACTCGCTTATGTCCACCACCGTCACCGAGTCGTTGAGTTTGTCAACTGTCTGATTCTATTTGAGCGAAAACATTTCTACAAGTCTACAAACAGCGAGTGCCATTTCCACCATATTTTGTCGCGACGCGAAAAAAGTCTCATCCAAATTTGTCAGTTGTTGGGCCTCCTATTTTATATTCAGCCAATATTCAACAGTCTCCGAATTTGGATCAATCCCTGCACTTCACTAACTCCTGGAAAAAATTACTTTGTGGAGTGTTCCCCAGAATGGAGTGAAACGCAATCTTGGACTTTACCGACGACCATCGCGTTGCTTGGAATGTGCATTTTTTATGTTCTAGAAGGTTCTGAGGTTTTTGGGGAAATGGCCCTGGAAATAGTTGAGTTGGCTTTCCTCCCTTCGTTCTGCATACAAAAGTACGTTACATCTTTGCGACAATCCGTTTTGAGCTCAAGACAAAATCCAGAGCTAACTACGACCCCAATAACGACTCATTTATCATTTTACCGTCAACTTCAACTGCTAACTCGTTACTTCAATTGCATCCAACAAGATACCATCATTCACTCAATTTTGGCCATTGTACTCATCGCGGGAATTATTGGGTTGTATGGCCTAGTCTCGTCCAGCTCTGAAATGGCTATGCCTCAACTTCTCCTCTTTGTCATTATGAGTATTGACGTGATACTCGTAATTGTTGTTCATTTCGGGGTTTATGGACGCGTCTACGAGGAGTCTGTGGCAGCATTGGAAGTCGCATCTAGATTTGCTAGTAGTTGCTCAAGCTATGTGGACCGGGGGAGACGTCGATGGATGGAGCGAGAGGTGAAGTCGTTGCCTCCACTCAAGGTGTACGTGGGTTACGTAAACTACGTCGAGAAATTGACGCCAATGGTGTTGATCGACTTTTGTATTTCTCAAATCGTCAGCTTACTCCTACTTGGATAGATAATGTTGGTTGTGTTCAAATACGATTTCCAAAATAATGTTGAGTGGGCATGTGGGTATTAAAGGTGATGAATTATTAACAAACATGTTGAAATCAGATTATGTTTTATAAGGTTTATATTTATAATTATACTTAATTAAAAGTTCTAATAGTATGCTTTAGTAAAGTCGAGGAAAATTGTGTCAAAAATCATTTTTTCAAAAAGATTTTTAAAAAACAGTTTCACTAAAACATATATCTCAATTGGACAGATGAAAAACAACTTAAAAGACCATTCTCTATTTAAGCTGTCTTTCTAGTTTGTCGTACTGTCATTTCAAGTCAAGAGATGATTTTGACAAAAAATGCAAATTGACATGCCTACCATGAGGTATTGATAACGTGTTGTAGCTCTCATTTTTTCAAACGTTGATGCGTTAATTGCCCCGTGAAAAATATTAAATAAAAAAATACTTTTTCATCACAGAAAAGCTCTTACTAACTGCAAAAATTCTCACCGGTGGAACTAAACTTACTATAAGCTACTTACATAAAATCGGTACAAGTAGAAACCACCGTTTCTGAAGAATTTTACCGCATATAAAAGGTAACCATGCTTCTCCACCACAATCTTCTCAAATACTTTCGTCTCCACATCACCGTTCAATGGACCCTTGCCAGATCGACCTTCAAGATCTCAGCGACCAAGCTAACCTCGAGTTCGACCCAAATCGTGAGGTCGCAGCTAATTCATGCCTGTCTGTTTTTCCTGTACTCAGCCATCCAATTTATCCAACTCCTCACCAGTCGAGGCGACGAAATGTTGATGGACCAGTTAGAAACACTTGGGTGCTGCTTATGCCAGGTCGCAACTATCCTCGTGAAGCTCTCCTACATTCACCATCGCCACGGAGTGGTAGAGTTGGTCAACAATCTGATCCAATTTGAGCGACGACATTTTCACGATTCAGAATCCAGCGTGGCACTCTTCCAGCACTCTTTGTCGCCCCAGGAAAGGAATCTCATCAAAATTTGTCAGTTACTCGGAATGTGGATATATGCTCAACCCATCTTTTACTCGCTCCGAACTTGGATGAATCCCTGCACGTCAATAACTCCTGGAAAGGATTATTTCGTGGAGTGCTCCCCCGACTGGATGAAGAATAACGAGACATCTTGGACATTACCGACGACCTTCACGGTACTTGGAGTGTGCATCTTTTATATTCTGGAGGGCTTCGAGTTTTTTGGTGAGGTCGCTCTAGACATCGTGGAGCTCTCCTTACTTTCCTCGTGCTGCATCCGAAACTACATCTTGTCCTTCCGACAATTTGTATTGAATTCCAGGAAACAAGGTTTGCGAACAGAAGAATTTTTGGCAGTCCAAAAGCAGTTCTCATTTTATCGGCAACTTCAATTGTTGACGCGCTACTTCAACTGTATCCAGCAAGATACAGTGATTCACTCCATTTTGGCACTCGTCCTCACCGCAACCATCATTGGGCTGTATGGGCTCGTCTCTTCGAGCTCCGTGATGACCACGCCGCAACTACTGTTGTTTGTGTTTTTGACTAACGATGTAATTCTCGTTATTGTTCTCTGCTTTGGAGCGTATGGCCGCGTTTACGAGGAGTCCCTGACTGCTTTGGGCGTCACGTCTAGGGTTGCAATGACGAGTTCAGAGTACGTCGACAAAAGGACGTATCGCTGGATGGACCGGTCTGTGAGATCATTCCAACCTCTCAAGGTATATATTGGATACGTCAATTACGTCGATAAGTTGACGCCAATGATGTTGCTGGATTTTTGTATTTCTCAAATCGTCAGCTTGTTGCTCCTCGAATGAAGAGTTTAGAACGAGATGGTGTTTGTTTCACCTTTTTGTGCAAGTCAGAAGCTACGATAAGCAGCTTTAATTGATAGGAATAAGAGCTGATAAATAAATCATCTTAATTTTTGAAATTTAATAATAGTATTAAAATGCGCATCCGTCTGGGGTAATCGTCGGTTCGAAATGAGATGCGTTATTTTAAAACGCATCCTCAGGGAAGTCTAACGCTTTTGTAAAAAAAATCTCTAGCCACTAAAGCTTAAATCGCTCTTCAAGCACTGTGGTTTCTTATATGTTGCATTAAAAATCTATATTGAAGTATTGCTTGAGTGAGATGCAAAGCACAATTTTTGAACAATCCCAAATTTCCATTGAAGTCGACAAATTCATCGTCAAAATTATGGGTTGTAGCAATGGACAAAGGTGTGATAAAAAAAAGCGGGGACAACCGCGCTAAGCAAAATTCTCGAGTCATTCTGCCTCCAAAAACTGTCGGAAGCCAACTGTATTCAGGAATTGAGTGGAACAATATTTTGAGTAATTTTTCAACCCGGAAAAGGAAACCAAAAAAGTTGTCACAACTGTAGAAACTCAACAGTCGAATTTTCTCAGAGTAATCGGTTTTACTTCCGAGTGTAGACGTTTGAAGAGAGACAGTGCCAGTAAAAAGTAGACAGGAAATGTAAAAACCTTGAACACATTGATTTTGAATAGGAAGTGCAAAAGAAGGAAGCCGAAACCGAAACGTTTCCATAGCATTGTAAGTATCGGCAGTACTAATTTGCACAACCGGAGTAGACGCATCAATATATCATGTGACCACTTGGATCCACTAGTTTTAGTAATGCAGTAATTCTTAATTTTTTTAAAGTTACTTATCAATGACTCCATCAGGGACCTGTAAAAGCATTCGGGGGTATATGGCCCTTATGATTGAAACCTATACATACCTACCTACATGGCCACACTATTAAATACTTTTAATGAATTCTAAATTCGCGTAAATAAGTTTTAATCCAGCAAGATTTTATTGTATTTAATGAAAACATTGTTAACAATGAAACAAAGCTGAAACTCCGGGTTCAAAAAATCCCATGTCACAGTATGTTGTGTGAAATATCTCACAAGGCCGCACACCTAGACTGCACCACCAGAAAGAATGTTCGCTGGAGACAAAACCGAACCGTAGCCAGGATCCTCATTCGGTCAATCACATGAAATGGACCAACCCGCAAAGCTACTTGTTGCAGGCTCCGTATCTCCAGGCGACACATTGGATACTCATTCCATCGCTTCCACTTCTGCCGAATTTTCCTGGAAGTGAGCAATGGCTCGCTGGAAAACATTAGGAGAATGAACATGCTTATCACAACGCCAATTGTGATAAGAAGCAGGACGGCAATATTGAGCTTGGGTAATGAACCACCAAAAGCGATAACCGTGTAAAGGAGCGTTATTATTACGGCTGATGCGGTGAATTGAATGTTTGGAAGAACGTTGTGCTGCAAGCAGTGATTGCACAAAATGACAAATATCTGCAGCTGCCGATAGTAAGCGGTTACAAGCTGACGTTCCCATTGTTCACGACGACTGCCGACAGCGTATCTATCAAAAATATGGTTAACAAATATAATTAAATGTGTGCACTGCTGCAGAGCCTTTGAAGAACTGCAGAGTTTTTGTAGAAAGCTAGTTATCTACGGTTTTTGATAACGTATTTCATTTAGAAGCGGAAGGAATACAATCAGTGATGTCCTCTATGACCGGGCCCTTAATGGTAGCGTGGGCAAGTGAAAGGTATTCGGCTGAAAATTCGTACGTTGGTGAATTTTGATGCGGGGAACTCGAATCCTGTAAGAAAATGCCGATTTTCGACATGCTACCTGAGGTGGCGACCTTGAAACCCACCAAAAATTTGTAAATTTCAAAGTCGTCTAAATGGACTGAAAATCGGTATATTAGGGTATTTTGACGCGAGGAATTCGAATTCGGTGAGAAGAAGGCCGACTTTTGGATTGCTACCGGAGGTGACAAATTTTTGGCAGGTTTCAGGCTCGCCACCTTAGTTGCAATTTGAATGTCGGCATTTTTTCACCGGATTCGAGTTTTTCGCATCAAAATACCCTAACATACCGATTTTCAGTAAATTTGGACGTCTTTGAAATTTCAAATTTTTGGCGGGTTCAAAGGTTACCACCGTAGGTGGGAAACCGAAAGTCTCATTTTCTCACCGGATCCGAGTTCCCCGCATCAAAATACACCAGCTTACCAATTTTCAGCCAAATACCATTTACTTGCCCCCGCTACCATTAGGGGTCCGGTCATACGCGACATCAATGAATACAATCCTACAAAGTGATCACCGGAGCAAAACGTGTTTATGATATTTTTTCTCTGGCAATGAAAGATGCCTCAAGATGAAATATATTATGTAAACTTTAACAGTACAATACATTTATCATTTCAAAAACGTACTTAATTAGAGTCAGCCTCGCCTGGATGCTTTGAGATAAAATGACGGTGAGCGATCCACAAAACCCTAGTAGTATCCAGTACGGTGCAGTAATGAGAAAAAAGCAAGGCAACGTAATAAAGACGGAGAGCTCCTCGTTGGGGAAAGTAGTAGTGGGCCACTTATTCATTATTTGGCCCAGAACTCTTTCATGGATGACACTAAACCAAAACGACGAAGTGCACGACAACAAAGTCAAAATCACGAAACCTGTCCACATTGGCAAACTAGCAATAGTGTCACTGACCCCTGATTGAGTGAGGTTGTGCAGGTTTAGTTTAGCAACAAAAGTTCTTTCTTTAATGTGACACTTTAGCAAAGAATTTAGGAGAAGGACCCACTCTATTGCGTTCCAGCAAAATGTGTGGAATGTGCATAGAGCAACAACAATGCATAACAGGTTGAACTCGTGAAAGGCTACCGCGATCATCAAGTTTGTTTGGAAGGCGAGAGGAATTTTTGCTGTTGAAGTAAGGATTTGATGAAGCTCGCAACCAGAGACGAAGCCATAAAAAACTGTGGAGAACACAAATGTCGATCTGAGAAATAATCTGAACTTGCTCGAGGAAAGCTCTATAATTCTCCCGTTTTCAAATCTAAACGGAAGTATGCCCAATAGCGACAAAATGTAGATTTGTCCTCGAAGAATATCCTGACAAAATTTGTTAACCATTCTGCTGACGCAGGTTGTAGCTGCAAGCGTATATATTTTGTTAGAAACTATAGAAATTCCGTCAAGGAAAACTGCATTGGTGGAGTGTTGTTAGAGCATAAAAATACATATTGGAATCTGGTAGACAATATGCCCAGAAAGTTTTTCCACCGATTTTATTGATAGTAGAGCGTCGGATATTCAAAAATTAAAACCTGCCTAAAGTATGTAAAGCTTGATAGCCTCCGGATAAACATCGGTAAGTTGGATGAATGTCGACCTATATGATTTGGAGTATTGCAAACTGTGTATACCATGTCCAATAGGATCGGAACGGAGCATATACATAAACTAATTGAATATTGAAATAAATTTTTTAAATGTGATAATAGGTGTGTATCTCATATGCTTTCTTGAATTTTTAATTACAAATTTTGGGCGTATATAAGAGATTAATCCGACTTTGAACATGTTTCTATTTGCAACTTGTCCATATTATTAAACTGAATTTCATTTACAAAAATGACATTTAGGGGAATCATTTTAGTGAGGAAAGCATACGCTGGAGATCAGATCAGAGTGAAAAATCACCTTTTATTTTAACTATTTATTAATTTAATAATTTTTTAAGTCCACTAAAAAGATTTAGCAAGGATCCTGCAAGACATGTTGTTGAGTCTGTTACGTTGGGAAATCAAAATCGTTGCTATAGTTATAAAATACATGCCAGTAACTTTAAACGGATGCAGTATTGCACGAGTTATACATCATTGTAAATTTGGTTTATTATATTGCCTTTACCGCTTTTCGGTTTGGGGCAAATTAATTTTTTTGACCTACTAAGTATAAATTCTTTGTGTGCCGGTTCTCTAGCCCATCTTTTTCGAAAACTGAAAACTTGGGGGTCTCCAAGATTCCTAATGGAGGTCTACCTGTTAGTAACTTTAATTCAACGTATCACTCATAAGGCGTTACGATGGGAAAAAGTTTGACCCCTAGACCCGGTTTGGTTTACGTTCAGGGTTTTTTAACGTACTCGGTCAAGCTATTTTCATCCCTGATAATGCGGTGAAGGCAGCTTTTAAAAACGTTACGCCGATTTGGAATTATTGTGAAGGCGGATAAACGGACAGATCGATTTTTGCATTTTTATATGGTTCGCACAAGTGGATTTCCTTCTTTCAATTTTTCGAATAATATGATTCACGCGGAAAAACAGTTTAAGAGAGCAACCTCTAAATATGTAAGCGATTTTTCTAGTTTCGTTTTTAGTTACTTGTAGTCGACAGATGAATTTATGAGGCATCCTAATGAATATTTAAATTGACACCGTAACAAATCTTTTTTGAAGGATTTAAATTACATGTTGTCAGCAATAAAACATGCAAAGAAAAAATTATACACTATAAAAATTAAATTGTAGCACGTCATTCACTCAAAAGTTTAACGGTAAATCAACATAAAAATATACATATGCATCCTCACTAGTATTTATCGCTGTTTACCGCTATGAGTTACAGAAAAACTGGCCGGCGGTTACCCGGAAGGCAAGGTGCATAACGTCGCTGTAACCTGATTAGGCACTTTAGCAAAAGTTATAAATATTGATAAAGACCTTTAACAAAATTTGTAAATTTTGATAAAGACCGTTAAAAAAATTTGTAAATTTTGAAAAGAACCCAAAGCAACGCTATAACGGCCTGCTGTGGTTCCTTCTCAAAATTTATAACTTTTGCTATAGGTATTTTTCAAAATTTACAAAATTTGCTAAAGGTTTTTATCAAAATTTATAACTTTTGCTAAAGGTCTTTATCAAAATTTATAGCTTTTGCTAAAGTGCCTAATCAGGTTACAGCGACAATAAGCCAGCTGCATATAGTCAGTCCAAGTGTATACCACATTTTCTCAAAACTCAGTCTCACATCTAGATAAAAAGTAACAATGCTTCTCGAACACAATACCCTCAAATATTTGCGTTTTCTCGTCACCATTCATCGGACCTTGGCTAGGCCCACTTTTAAATTCTCAGACCCTACCCAGCGGCTTATGGAGACGCATCCAGAAGACGACAGACTCAAAGTGAATCACTCAGTGGAGGTCACAAATGAAGAAATATTTCAAGATGCAAATATCCATGTATAAGTGACTAAAGATGCCTACTTTTGGCAGACATGAATTTAAGACTAGGAGCTCAAGTAGGCTTCAAGCAAATCTGCTCGACTTTCGCCGGTCTTATGAACTGTAGTATATGCTAGTACAAAGTCGATAGTAATGTAATTAGCTATGGCTTTATTCAAGGTTCTACTAGCATAAGACAAAGTTGTGATTCTGACAAAGTTGGAAAAGTGTCT
>JAHZMW010004917.1:0-18598 GCA_027743745.1 Alloscopus bannaensis | reverse complement strand
GTTTCAGTCAAAATGAAGGAGAAATGAGAGTGATACATTGGCCAGTTGGTATCATTGGCAATTGTGTCATTGGTCTATTATGCTAATTGGTCTAATATCCATATTGGTCTCCGATCCATTGGTCTATAGTATATATTGGTCTAAAAAACTTGGCCAAGTGACCGACCACGGTCTTGAGTGAGAATACCTGTTCACAAGGCCAAAACTATTGTAACGATCAGGTCTCGTGGCTCGGTAAGCTGTCATGATTTCCATAGGTGGTCGAATGGTTGGGTTGGCTCGTGAAACTTTCAGAATTTCTTCACTTCCCAAAACCATGATGAGAGGAAAGTTCCAAAAGTGCTCTTCCTTCATGACTACACCGTACAACCTCTGTCGTTCTGGAATATTTTCAGGAGAATATTTTATTCTTGTCTGGCATTCATGCTTCTTCTCTATCCAGTCGAAGAGAATCCTTTGTATGCAAAGATTTACCTTCATTTGATCTCAACAAGTTACTTGACTGCAAGTACGGACTGGTCAGGAGTGTGCCGAAAAACGGTAGCGATTTCGGACCCGGAATCTCCGACACCTCTTTCAGCCGTTTAGATTTTGTAACGGCTTGGGTGGCGGTACCATTTCTTGTGGGCAGCCCATCGGCGGAAATTGCTACGCTCTTCTCGGATCCTGCGAAAGTCAGACACAGGTAGTAGCCGTTTTAAGAACATAATTATGTATCATATCATTTTATGCTAATTATGTACATATTATTTTACCCATACCTCGAAACAGTTTATGAATAATAAAATTTACAACTTCGTAGAGAAAAAGAAGAAGGGATTTGAAATTCAAGGAGACACCACAATCCGCGACGCTCGTCGTCGGCTGCTTCTCAATTGCCATCGTTGTTTGATTGTTTGCGAAGCAGTTCACATGAAGAGGACCACGGAGCTGCTGGAAAATTCAATTTCTTATAGAAACTTCACATATTTACTGGATAAAAGACTTATTTTTTGATTTCCTGATTGTTTCTGAACAAATTTGGATTGAGAGTTGTTCAAAAGCTAACAACTTGCATTGGCTTGAATTGAAATGCCGTACAAATTGTGTGTGCAAAATCAGTCTTGACGTTCAAAACTGTTTCATTGCCTGTTTCTTTTATTGACACACGTCCTCCTGCCTGAAGCACACTGTATCAATGCAAAATGGTACAATAAAATGTCGCTTTCAGTTGGAGGATGAATGCAACGCAATTTGTTTTTATGATTATTGGAAAGTACGCAGCCAAAACACCAATAGTGAGCATGTACGTTTGACACGCTAGAATCATAAACCACACATCAGCGTCTCCATCAAGTGACAACACTGCCTTTGACTGATGATGATGTAAAATGAACTAGCTTAACACATTAGCAACATTTGCTCATTCATTTCATCCATCCCACTAACTGCCATGTTTCCGATCATAACCCAAACGCTGAAACCTTAAAAAACAGTTATTACATGATGAAGTATCAATCATGAGGCAAGTAATTAATGTTGATTATGCTGAACTTAACTGCTAACAGTGAAGTTCACCAACACACACAATGTCCCATGTGCACAAGTTCATATCACTCATAAAATATGACGACGAAGCAAGAAATCAATACAAATTTATACACACATGGATAACTGTTATTTGTGAGACCAGAGTATCAATGTTTTTTTTTAGTTGATAAAATCTTCAGGAAACAGCCCTTTTATGCCATTTTTACTAAATGTTACGGTCAAATTTGAAAAGTCATCTTCAGAATGTTATGACTGGCAGTGATTACGCAACGATGGCGAGAGAAAGAGAGGTGTGATTTTTCACACAATTCATGACCTACGTCAAACCCTCAAATGACCAATTACTTTCACACTCTCACTGGCGGCAGTAGCAACTTCCAGCAACAAGAGTGAACTCTGCTAAAAAAAATCATTTTTGACAGCTCAACGTGCAGGAGAGTAAATTCGGTTGCGGCCATTCATTCATTGCGTGCTCATATTCAATCAATGTCCTCATTCAAGCCGCCACACACACAGACAAGTCTCAACCTTCATCCATTCACGGTTTGTTCATGCCGCATTCCAGGTTTGCATTCAACGATGTATGACTCATGACACGGAGAAGTATGCATACAAGAAGAATCTCACGCCATGTAAATACAAACATGCTTCTTTCAAACTTGCGCTTCCGTGAGGAACACGCGGCTAACAACGACGAGTGAAATAATTAAACGGAACACTTACTTCTGAAGAGGAGACACACTCCGCCTCCCTGTTGACACAATTGGTCCGATTACGATTGGTATGAACAATTTTCATAAATGATGCATGCCACCTGCAAAAACTATCAGTAGTGCCGATACCTATCCTACTATGACTAGATGACACCTCTTTCACCACAACTCAATTCTGCTTTGACAAATGTATTGAATATCTATTGTCATATTCATGGTTCCGTTTGTAATCAATTACCAATCACTACACTGACCATTCAAACAATCAGCTAAGTTATTACTTTAATCACACTCACAGTGACACATACACACACAATTAAATGTTAGCAGTACCTATGCAGTACTATGCACGCTGTACCTGTTTTACCGCACGACTGAACAATTGACAATCCTGTTCCTATTATATACAACACCCGGACTGCTCTAGCTCTCCCAGGATTGACACTAGAGCTCAACACGAGGACACGAGAGTCTGGACTGATGTCGTCGTGAAGATGCTCAATTTAAGAATGAAAGTGAGGACTGAACGTTGTTCGAGTTTTTTCCCGACAAGTAGTCGTCGTAGATACACAAGGGTAATTGCAAACTCAAACCATTCAAGCATTCATCCATAGAATCCTTTAAGACTGTTGGATGAGGTTGATTGAATTTTAAGAAATAAAAGAAGTTGTGTGTTGGTAGCGCATCTAGCGTGTATGTAAATGGTAGTTTTACGTACTATGTATGTATGTATGATACTTTATGAAAATGTGTAGTACACATTCAAACATCACCCCACCAATGTACTCCACTACTGATCGCAGTTTCTTTGCCAGGTTCTAATTCTCTCAGCAATATAATGGGTATACAATGATGATGATACTCTGTCTGTACTCTGTTAACTTGTATCTCGTAACTGAACAATAACTTCGGAGAGTGACTACAGAGTGGATGAGGTTGATGGGAAAGGTAAAACACAATGCAGGCTTTGTTTGATGATACTACTAATTCATTTATTTGTAAGAGCTCAGGCTGGGTCGCATTACTCGCATTTGTTTTCCCTTTCAAGTTCAGTACAATAGAGTAAGTTTTCCATTTTCTGTTTCATTCAATTTTGATACATGGAAAAAACCACTTTCGTGTACGCTCTTCTCTCATTTTTCTCTGGATGTTGCATATTATCTAAAAAAAATTATTAAGTTTAGGTGTTACTTGAGTGTGTAGGGAAAAAGGTTTGTTTTTTGAACATAGAATTCTCTTCTGATTTTAATAAGCTTTAATAGTTGAGGCTACATATGTATTTCAACGCTATGTTGAATTTGCATAAATGTCGTGGTATCAAGTTCATTGTAAGAAGACCGATTACAGGAAAATACGCTTCATAAAATGCTGTCAAATAATAATAGCAATTTTGAGAGAGGATGAAACATTAGAAATGTGAAAACGTGGTGTGCAGTATGTGACAAGCACAAGCAGATGACTGCAGAGCAGATATGAGGACAAGAGTTATGACATTTTAGATATCACTCTCATTCCATCCAAACCTGTGAGGTCACCGAGGAAGATTTATTTAGGAAAGTGGATAAGAGTAGAAATGGGATGAAACAAAGTTCTTAGAATTTAGAGTGATTTAGAAGCTCAAAAGTTACTCCTGCCTGACACAAGTGTGTTTCACAACAGAAATCTTGCGTATAGCTCGTGTAGCTCGTCTGAAACCTCTTCAAGATTTAATGATGTCTCCAAATGAGTTTGATGAAATAGATGGAGCATCGCAAAGTCATGCTTGTAGCTCATCAATGACAAGTATATAAATATCTCTACAATATAGAGCTTTCATAACAGGTTGTGATTGACACTGACACTCTAGGAGCTCAGGTTAACTATGTATCTCGTGCTGTCCCGCAATTTACTAATTACTTTCCCATGTACGTCAACGAAGTGTCAAATTCCAGGTTTAATTGGCGCGCTTTACGCGAAAGAAGATAATCCACGTCAATCCTTTGATCGATTTATATTCGTAAGGTGATACTGATCATAATAGGGAAGCTCTAAATCATGTTCCGCTTCACGTATGATCATTGTGCAAGCTTTGATGTAATTGCTCTTCCACTGAATGCCGTTTATCAGCTTGAATCTTAAAGTGCGAAAAATGTCATTTGAAGTTGTAGTGACATTATACCTCTTAATGCTAGTAGCTCGTAAATTTTATCCCATGTCGTGTGAAATGATGGACAGTATTTGTCCTGAAGTCAGCTATTTTTTACGTCGAACCCCAAAGGTGAAGAAGAGTAGGAAAACTTCGGCGTGTGAAAGAAAAGTAGTGTTTTGTATGGCGTCATGAAATGCATAAATTAGCACAATGCATGCGTGTCGACTAAGCTAAAATCGCAAAGGTTAAATTTACGCCTGTCGAAGTATATATCAGTTTGAAACTTGACCTAGAATTCATAATTTATCTCACTTTTCACATTTAAAAAACTTTCTTAATTTATTTCGACAAGCTATGAATATTAGGAAAAGTGGCGAGATGTTGCGAAAAATGAGCTACATGCTATATACAAGGTATTATGTACCTCAGTAAAATTTTGTGATTACTGTTATTTCTGTTGGCGTATGAAAATCTTCAGAATTTTGAAATAAAGATGCATCATTAAATTAAATTATGGCATTCTGGTCCAATCTGGAAAATGCGCATTTACTACCGTCTACATATAAACACGGCACTCTATTACGAATTTTGATTATAGAAAAGCAAAAAAAAATATTGTCATACCGCAAACAATCCTATTGTTACATTTGTTTGCCTAGCTAATTATAGTAAAACTTGTTTCTGAAACGTGTGTTCACGTGGATTGTGGTTTTTGGTGTCCTCAAAAGTGTAAAAATGAATGTGTAACAAATGACCCTGAAACTGATCGAAGTGTGAACTACAAACAAGCATCATCATCATCAATGGTAGAGTGGAGCAATATTATGATGAACAAGTTGACTCCTCATGAAGGACAAAAACACAAAGTTGACGATTATGAGAGTCTTCTTTCCATAGAGGTCAACTTGAAAGGGACCAAAGTCAACGTTACAACTTGCAAATTTACAACTTACAGCTCTCTCTCTCTCTCTGTGAAAAATTTACGATTAAGAACCGAACCGTGACAGGAATGAAAATCCTAGTTTGCGTTCACACCATATTTAGCTGAATACACACGTCCATTACTGAGCACGAAGTAGCAACTTTGCACACTACATAGTTTCTAAGCTATTGAGCGATGAGTACCAACGTGCACAAAGCCATGAATGATTTCAATATTGAAAGACGCAAAATGACTAACGCGATTTTTTTATATCTTACTCAACTCCCGAGTATTTACAAGTCAACATGTACACAATAATAGTCCCATATACTCAAAATATGATCCGTCCAAGAAACCGGCAAATCATTGCATTGCTCTACAGAACTTGTTCCTAAAGAAAGACAGAGATTTCTCGTTTCTTCAAGAAGTCATTTTCACTTTTAAAATTCGCAAGCTTCGCTCCTAACTTATACAATGTTATCCCTGATTCTACGAGCAGATAAATCGATTGACGGATCTTCTAACAGTGTACAAATAATATAATACATTGTGATAATTTGGTCTGTCGAGAATCGGATGTTTCGCGAGTTTTTTGTCATCTCGTCTTAAGCAGGAATGCAACCCAAAGGTTTGAACAGGACACGTTTAGCATCCCCCATGGCAGAAGTCGTGTTCAGTCTAAAACTCAATAAAAACTGCATACCGCTCATTCTTTGTTTTTAATTGCATTCATATATTTTAATTTTCAGTTAATGTCAATATGAGACTGCATGACCAAATCATTCAAACTTTCAAGAATTTGCAGACTTTAGAAATATAAAGACGAGACGGGGTATTGTGCACCGGGAATTATG
Organism: Alloscopus bannaensis; assembly: GCA_027743745.1. NCBI lineage: Eukaryota > Metazoa > Arthropoda > Collembola > Entomobryomorpha > Entomobryidae > Alloscopus > Alloscopus bannaensis. Next base: position 12,451 of record JAHZMW010004917.1, on the reverse strand, counting down.
CTCACCTTACGTTTAGTTTTCGGCAAACAAATTGACCCGGAAAATTCCATGAATTTCCTTCTAATTAAATGGAAGGAAATATACAAGGCTCAGCTACACCGTTTTTTACAATATGAGTAGTCAAAATGCTCAGGAATATTTTAAACGCTTGTCATTTTCGGAAACCGGTTCCCTCCCACATCACACAATCCATACCAGCCTGTTCCGTAAAAATTCCAGTAATCACGCCATCATTCATGCTGAAACGGACTTTAAAAGCTTTGTTCTCGTCTCAATAACAAGCGAGTCAAGAACAGGGACGCAAATCACACAAAAAAGCAACTGCATTCCGTGAAAAAATGATGTAACATCAAGCTAACCTTGATTGTTCAATATCAAAGTTCAAAGTTTGAGACGTGAAGTACACTTCAAGTGTTAAATTTCAATCTTATGTGAAACATTGTGGAAAAAGATGCATTACTATATCGTCCTCAAGATTAATGGAGAGATATTGGTCCGTGACAAATTAGGCTAGTCGAAGCACTGCGCCATTAAAAGCAACTGCTCTTAACATAATTGCTCTTTCATTTCCTGTATTACACACATTCCAGAGCTCTGGAGAAGAAATGATGACAAAGCAATTTTCCATTTTTATTACTACATTTTATGTGCACATTCTCACTCTCCAATCTTTTTGTGGACAGGCAGCTGTCACCAAAACTCGTATAAACTTTAACTGCTAACCCTGCAAAAAGACATTTTATTTATGGATCATTACTATGAGCTTACTCCCATGATCTGCATGCTACACCCTAGAAACAGTTTAAACCAAAGATTATGAGGTGATTTGCATTAGTTACACTTCGTTACAGGACGCGCTAAAGTAACAGTTTTATGAGTTCTTTTGGAAAGGGTTAGTAGTTCGTCATTTAAAACATCGCAAAATTTGGCAAGCGTCCATATCAATCTAGCCAAAGATGTGTTAAAATGAGATGTTGTTTGTATTCGTGTTAATCCTGCTACATGAGATGGTGTAGCAACACATCAAGTGTATCTAACATTACAGTTCCTTAGCTCTATCTTGAAGAGATCTTGCCACTTTGGGCAACATTAGACCTCTATTGTTACCGGGCTCCTAACAAGAAAACCAGTTGATTCATGGCTTTAAAATCAAGTTGTTTGTTTCTCCGAATATGCTCAAAGACGAGTCAACGATCTCTTTCTCCGAGTCGATAATTCCGTAAATCAAAAGATCTTGTAGTACGTCGACAAACACACAAAAAAGTAATCTTATGCAAATATTATTCTTTCAAACTAGTTATGTAATTTAGATTAGAGAAAAATGAAAGAGAAGGTGTATGTGGAGAGCTTAACATATGTAATATCCAGCCAACTTTTAACATAAGTATATCATGGGCATTATAATTGATTCACTGTTTCATCGACATATTATGTATATAATGTGTGGATATATCCACTGGCAGTTTCTACCTGTTTTCCCGTTCGTACATTTAATGAGTTTTCTGTCCATAAACTCAGGAGCTCTGCGTGTGCAAATCTCCAGCAGTTCATCTACCTGGTTTAGTCCATCTTTCATTAAAGGCAGCTCTAAAAATAAACGATGTACATTCTAGTGTGCTGTAAGCGCAAAACGCAGTAGTTGGCACGGTAAAAAATGTTGCTCGTTGTGTATGCATAAATGATTTCGCTGTGAATAAGTGTTTCTTTTCAGAATATTTAACCGTGACCGCAGGAATTCAACAACACTTAATAATTTGTTGTCACAACGAAAATTCTTGAGACATCTTGTCAGATATTGTGCGGAGAACTCAAGGAGTTGTATATTTAAAACGTTTTGTTACTTTTGTCGATGCTGAAGCGATGGAAGCCGATGATCTAAATTCTCAACACATGCAGATACTCAATTCACATATAATCAAGGCAGACAGGTTGGCTCAAACAACAAAAAGGCTGTTGCACACAAGATCTTGACCATGCACATGCATGATTCGTACAAATGCAGTCTGGACCACGGCAGGTCACTGAATCCTTTCCTAAACTTGCGTTGTCCTTTTTTGAAGTTACTGTTGTTTCTCGCAGTTGAGTAGATAGATAGTAGATTTAATAATAAATATTGTAGTTCTCAGAACAAATGTAAATCTATTTAAGTCATTGGCCACTTAGGCGCCCTGGAGAAGTGCAAAAAATTGCGCCCCTTTCTAATTATGAAGTTGTATATTACTACATATTTGAAGTTAATTCTTGGATATGGTGGCTAATTTTAAGGCGTTTTGAGTTGGTTGATGTGGTTCTGGGGTTATTAAGAATATTTTTGGTTAATTTAAAGATATTTTACTTTAGTTTGCTAATATTTTATTCAACTTTTACAACTTTTATTTTTATAAAACTACCGACAATTTTTTTCTTATCACTTATACACACAAAAATGCAATAAAAAGTCGTATGCTAACCAAACCCAACCAAATCCTACCCAACCAAATCATACCCAACGAAATCAAACCCAACTCAAAGCAACCAAACCAAACCCAACCAAATCAAAATCAAACCCAACCAAACCCAATTTATTTTATGGTTTATTTTAGGATATTTTTGGTTAATTTTAAAATATTTTTATTCTACTTTTGGATATTTTGCGCCCTGTCCATCGGCGGCATGGAGGGTGGCGACACCGCTCTCAAATGGCGGTTAGGCCCTGCGTAAAAATATGACTACAAAGCTAAACAGAATTGCAAATTTTCAGTCCCTTCCAGCCTCTGCTGAAATCTCTACTAGATAAATGCATTGCGGGTTACCCGCAAGACTCAATCTCTCCTATTGATTTCCTCTCCAGCTAGTTTCCTTTCTGGCCACTCAAACCAATTTCCTTTTCCGGCATTTTTCACCGAAGAATAGAATAATATATCACTACAACAATTTGAACATGACCCCCAAGAAAACCCAATCTTTAAGAATTTACATGTGTCAAAAACGTTGCAAGTTCAGCAGAAAATTTGCAAATGTAGGAAAGGCTAAACCATTTCGATACATTTTTCTTGTGGTGCAATAATATAAAATGGAGAATGTATATTCGATTTCGGGACAAGTTGCTCCAATCGTTTTTATGTACGCATTTTGTGCCATTGGGTCTACTTGTCCCGATCGTGTATGTACATATTTCTTCATACAACGGAGTATCGCCAACCAGTCTGGCGTCATGTATTGAAGTAGTATGTTGAAACTTATCAATATCATCATTTTTCCTCGGGGAGGAAAAGACAGGGAGAAAAATTGGTTGGGGATGAAAATGCCGGAGGCAAAATGCTGAAATGTACACAAAGTGATGACGAAAATGGGAGAATTGTCTATGAATTTATATATGCACAGACTTAACCCGGTGACTGCAAAGCTCGGTAGAAAGTTCTATTTTACGTTGTTTATTTAAAATCTCATTCCCAGAGCGATTTTATAGAACAATTCATAAAACCTAATCTATTGGGACAGACACAATCAATCAAATTGAGATTCTACGTTTTAGATTGTGGAGCACAGTCAAGATAAAAAATATTATCGACACCTCAATTCTACAAAGTTAACCTAGTGCCATGAGAAAACCCATGTTATCCATCGAGAAATCTGAAAATCTGCAACACGTCGGAACGGATAGACAACATGAAGACAACCAGTGAATTGGTGGCGATTGTCCAAGCTTTCCATACATGTACTACTGAATTTCCCGTAGAATAAACGCTGCTATGGTCCGTCCCCTCAGACCGCTACAACAATCGTTTAGCTCACTTATTCTTAGTATACATTCTCAGAACTCTAGCTACATTTTAGAGTAAGCTTTAAAATCTTGAAATATACTCTATATTAAATTTATTAAAACTTCGAGCCGGATGGAGAAGGATCTAGGTTTCACCGTGTTTACGCTTTACCCCGGATTCTACTGTCGCTTTATATAGTTGAAACGTGTTCCTGACCTGAATACGTTTAATTAAACTGAACTTCTATAGCAAACAAAAGCTAGGATTGATTTATAATTTAATTGAGGTTAATATTCCCGACTTTCTGTTGCACAATAAAAAATATAATTAGTGGTAGTAGTATTCCGTACAATGTACTGACCGCTAACACGGGATAAGTATAAGGTGGAACATAGTGAAACTCAAATCCTTCTACATCCGACGACAGAGTGCTACAGGGAGTACGAATGACAAAGGTAGTAGAGTATAACAAATATATTTGTAGATCACTCTGAATGGAATCTTTGGTCGTGCATCACGTTGACTAATGATGAGAAGATCGCGAGCTGGCTTGCGTGGGTAGAGATAAGGCATTTATCAGAGCACCTTTAGATCGTAGTTGTCGCTCACCAGACTTGGATCGCAGACGCAGTGTAGTGCATGCCGGCGGCGCGGACCCACCCTTTGGAGACTGCTTTTTGTTACCCGGTCGAGGCCATTCCTTACTGATGCTGTTTGATTTTGATACTCTTCGCGACGGAGTTGTCAGCTTCTTGGAATCAGCAGGCGAAACTGGTGCTTTCTTTGTAGGAGAAACTTTCTTCTCCGCACTAACACTGCGAGTTTTGCGAGGAGCGGGTGCTGGAATAGAGCTCCGAGAAGAACTAGCCCCAGGCCCTGCATCTTCAGACAAATTGGCGCTTTCCTTTGACTTCTTCCCGCTGATGTCGAGTTGCCTAGATGCTTTTACAGGAGAACTTTTGGGCGATGGGGATTTTCGGAATTGCTTGTTGTTTTTGTTGCTTGCTGAGATTACTGCCTTGGAACTTGCTTCCATGCTACTTTCCACGCTTCGATCATTCGTGCGTGTAACACGTTTGGAGGAGTTTGATATGACTCTCTCCTCAGAACGGGGCCGCTTCCGAGGGGTTTCCACTGGTTCTGTTTTGACAATAACTGCCGGTGCTGCTCGACTTGAAGAATTCTGCTGAGAGGCAAAAATATGCGCCGTTTTGAAAGCTGAATCAGCTGCCGACTTTCTCATTTTACGACCCATTGGAAGCAAAGGTGGAGACAGCTCCTTCCGAACTGATGGAGCGACCGTCTCCGTTTTCTGCCGTAATTTCCGTGGAGATTCTACTGGACTTTTTGGCTCAATTTTCACCTTTGGAACTACCGGCTTTTGATCAACCTCTTCCGTGGTTGGAGTAACCTTTTCAATTGGTTCCTTGGTTTTTACAGCATTCGCAGCTGCCTCTACCTTCTTCGTTATTTCTTTGGCAGGGCTGGCGTTGCAAATTTCCAGTGCATCTTTCTCGCAAATGTACTCGTTGCTGACGGTTAGCTGGTGCTCCTCGAGAGCGTCTGAAGCAGTAGACAGTGGAACCTCAACAACTTTTGCCAAGGATGGTCGATTTTTAGTCAGGTTGGATGTACGACGATGACAAGATCGTTGGCGACTCGAATCAGTATCCACCTCCTTCTTCACTTCTGGACACTTGCTGACTTCGGCTGCTGGTGGTGGTGGTGGTGGTACACCAAAGCTCATGCGGTCTTCCTCGAAAGCAGTATTCCGTACGGTGAAGTACAGACGACTCATGGAGAACGTGTACGTCGTTTCGATATGCCTATAATCGTAAAACGACGAATACATAATAACAACTATGACTTTACCTCCGTGTAATATCTTACTGAAATAGGAATTTAATAAATTGAAAATAGCGTGGCAATTTCATTGCTATCGTAAAAGTCAAAGTTCTCACTCAATCATTTTGTTGACATGATTAGCTATAATCCTGATCTTCCGTCGAGGTATCGAGGTACGGTTCAAAATCTCTGGCAACTTAACTGTAAAATTGCAAGAATTATGAAATTAATTCTTCAACAATAGTGGTTCTCAATGATATTGGCTATATTATCCTGAAGAAGTAAACAAAACCGGTCACAATGATAAGGCTCACTTACCAAACATTCGTAGCATATGTATTAATCCATACACCATACTTGGGTCGGGTTGATCTTCAGTGTAGTAGTCCTCAGGAAGAATCTTCCAGGACAGCAGATCTTTCACATAGCGAGCAATACGTATATTGGCAAGAGATTCACAGCTTGAGACTTTTGGAATGGCGCTTGACGGACCAGGCATGTTATTAGAACTGTAAAAACCATGATCAAATTGGAACATTTTAATAAACGTATAAATTCCAGTCTTTGGTATTGTCAAGTAAGGCTTATAAAACACAAATACTTACCAATGGGCTTTTGGTTCAGCAGCATGATGTTCAGTGCCTTGATTTTCACTCTTGGGAACCAAAGAGCCAGGATCTCTATTTGGCAATACTACGAGCTTTTTATCAACGTATTTCACTTCAACAGGTCCTCCTGGGCTTAAAACCGGCTGATTTTTTAGATAAGCAAAACTGCAATGCAAAACAAAATCTTTCGTCGAACAGTACTGCAAAGCATTATTTACATATTAATATAATCAAGTATTGTACATACCAGTCGACCACAGGAATTGAAAGTTGCATTGTTGTGTAAGTTTTGTACTGTTCGTTTTCCTGATCATACAACATTAGCCGGTCCATCATAAAATCAAAAATCGTCCGCAGCCCGTAAACGATTTCCTTAGCTTGACGAACTTTCCGACCAATTTTGGCAAGATCTTCCACTAACGGATCGATATTACTTTTACTTTGTACTTTGTCCGTGTTGGCACTTGTGGCAGTAAAGCTTCCCGCAGTTGAAGTAGACGCGGAAGACGGGTGAAGATTGGGGTGCAAGTTTGAAGTTCTCTTTTCTATCACTTTTTGAAGCTCTTTCAGTCCCAGCGTTTTGACGTACACCTCGAATACATACACGATAGAAATTTCAGCAGGAAGTCTGACGAGCTAAAAATCAAAGTGTGAATTATTATACGCTATTACATGCAGTCAGAAGAAGTACCGAATATTTTTTTTTAAATCGAATGATGTTTGTGGAATAATTCTAATCACCATGTTGTTCGAAGTTATGTTGTAAAAGTCCTTCTCCAAGATTGTAGTAACGGGATCCGTCAGAAATATCTGTGATGTAATTTTCCTCTCCTCCTCGTCATCAGAAGAGTACTGATCCGAAGATTCGTTACTATCGGAGGATCTACTCTGGTCATCATTGTCGCCCTTGGAATCATTCGCTGAGGGGTTCAATTTTGCCGTTTTACCCTTTGTTGCTTCCTTCAAAATTTCAGACAACGTCTTCTTGCGTTTCTTCTTCTTCCTACGGTAATCATATCGCATATTTATACATATAATCATGTAGATAACATTAGTCGTTCTATGTATGTTGATTGTAACTAGTGAAAAAAAAACGATTTTAACTCTACTAAACTGCCAACTGTATTTGAAAAACAAATCTTACAAATGGGTCTGCAGCAGAACATCCGCTTTTGCCTTCAACTCCTTTTGCAGTTGTCTGTTCTGATCAGTGTCCTTTAGCACACATTCTTCAGCGACGTACCGATCCCACGACGCATTCCATCCCTATAAAATATTTCAAAAATCCAACCATTAACTTTGTTTTCAAACTTCATCATTAGTATACTCGACAGCGTTTGCACTTTTAAGAAACACCACTTTTAAAATACGAATAGGAGTAGAAGTAGTGACACTTACAAAAAAGTGTATCTTGTATTCCACAGTAACTTTGCCTTTACTTTCATTGCGTTCCACAACTTCCAGAACCTGTTTATAAAAAATGAAATAACGTATGAAAAAAACTTGTAACAGGATTTCAGTGATAAAATAATCAATTAAAATAAATTGTTATTTTGCAGATAGTATGCTTACCTTGGAGTCGTACAGAACCCTGGCCTTTTTCATATCCGGTTCATAGCAAAGTACCCTTTCGTCCACCGCGAATTTGTGAGGTACCTACAGCTCAGAGAGACAAGCAGAAACATACGATTTAGTTGTTGGTAGAACGAAGGAAGGCAAGTGTATTGTCAATTTAGTCAACAAAACTATTTAATTATCAATACAATTAATTTTCAAGCTTATCAACAATCCCCAGATCCCACCATGAAAAACCACACTTTAATTACAACATTATTACAAAATTTGTCAATTATGGTTTTGACAATATTGTACTGTAGAATCACCTGGTTTTGAGGAGGCGCTGGATGTTGTTTTCTCCGTGAGTGATGACGCGAACCCATCTTGATAAAGCTCCACTGACTCCAGCACAGGTCGTGCTTATCATAGAATCAAGACCGTACGCGTGAAATGACAACTGCAACTAACTGCCAAGTAACAAAAAACTCATTAACACTTGTTATAATCACACAAAAGTAGGATTGAGCGGAAACGCCGAAGCAAAAATGAAACCGGTGAGCAGTTGCTGCTTCAAAACTGTTGACTTTTTACACGCAATGTCATTATCAATGCACCAGTGCCACTGACAAGTAAAACCAACGTCAAACTTTAGCCTAACCCTTCTCACAAAAAAATAAACCGTCACTGGTGACCGGAAAAAGCGCATGAAGTGTGATCACAAAAATTAAAAAATACAATCACGATTACCTCGACTTCCAATCCCTTCGGTGATCCGGAGAAGGTAGATTCCTAAGTTAAAAATGCCGAGCTTTAACTCCAGCAAACCCAATTAAAAGGCTAACGACAGTGAACAGTTGACGCTTCAAACAACTCCCAGGGCTCCGTACCGCGTTGACTTGCCTAAAACAAAACGATGTCTTCCATTAGTACCATAAAATCAACCAAAAACAAACAGATGATGACCTCCTGAACTCACCGTAAACAATCCGAGATCAGCCCACGCACTCCACTGGAAACGTAAAAAACCAACTTCTTTTCTCGTCTACACAATAATACTGTCCATCTGAGGCAGGAAAAAATGAGGAAATCAGGTGCTGTGATAGTGATCCCTCCAAGTTTATTCACCGTTAATTGATAAGGAAAATATTATCTCGACTTTGGTGTAGCAAGTGCGCACACACAATCACGACCACACAAACACGAATAATACATGTATTCGTGTTGATCTTCATCAGATGTTGTACAAGGGTAGAAATATACACCTTGTGCGTAAAAACCTGATCTTCCTCCGACGGTGTTGTGCGTGGCTTCGTTTGAGCTAAACTCCGTGTGTTCTTCTTCACGATGATGATGATGATGGGAAGACTCGAGTTCACATTTTGGCTTACAAACGCTGACTATACATCCTATCTTTCCCGGCAATACAAGTGCCTAGAGAGAGTTGTCAGGAAAAACTTTCCGCTTCCAGACGGTTAGCAGTCAGAAGCGTGCAAGCTCGACCTCTCTCCTTCTCGATCAAAGTCTCCAGTTTCGGCTTCCAGAGGGACCATCGGAAGCGGGAGACTCTGGCATCATAACAGGATATACGTGTGATGTATGTAATGCGCAGGGGAAAAAATTGACATCCCGGCTCGGGTTGAACAAAGATTGCTGGCGTGTCAAGCTTTTTTATTTCATTGAATAAAATACATGAGTTGATTTCGATACGTTAAAAAAGAGTACAGAGGTACACATAATTTACAAAGATTCGCTGACTCACTTCCCGATACAAAATGTTAAGATTGAAAGAATGTAAAAAGAACTTGAAGAAATTGATTGGGAAAATAGTAATTAATTATACAAAGTGAGGCGAAATGACAGAGTTTTTTTTCGGGAAAATACATTCGATATAGTATTGATATACAGTACACTATTGGGAATATACTTTCGCTAATATTTCAAAATATACAAATCTCTCGTAGATAGATTTAAATATATTTAGCTTCGATTCAAACGATTCACATTATACTATTACATACTTAGAAAATCTACGAGGCCGATATTATACTTGAATTACAAGTGGACCATAGAGTCACCATTAACATCTAACCGAAATCATTGTACAAAATATGCATATCTTGAATAATTGACAGCACCATGTTTGCACTCCCGTTGCTCAAGAAAGTTGAAGACAACGATATGATTTGGTTTTTTACCACTACACTTAAATAATCACTTAAATAATATATAATAATTATTAAACTGATTGTGACTACCTATAAAATCTAACCTAAGCTAATGATAAGATACGGTAGTGATTGTAAAGGGAACTTCTAGGGTGGCACAGTGTGTGAGAAGGAATTTGTGTATTGGCATACGACGCTCTGTATCACTTAGTCTCGCCATATTTCATCCCGCTACCACCAATCAAATATTAAGTCAAGTAATCAAAAATAAATTGGCAATCTCGAATCTTTTTGAAAGATCAATTACAAAAATAGAGGAATTCCACGAGTGTAAATTCGTAATTTGCACTCATTGCAGGCTGCTTACCAAATATTATATAGCCTACATATATCACGTAGGTTAAATGATGCTGTTGCTAGAGCCTTGTAAATCTCACAACATCATTGAGTTGTACCATTTCATTTCTGAATTGTTATCACATTGGAGTTTAGCCAGGCACATAAAATGATTCCCAGGACTTTTGCGTGGACTAGGTAATCTTTCTATGGAGAATGATCTCCGACAACGATTACAGTCATTGGTTAGAAACTTGGTAAACTATCTGTGGAATTACAAGTATATTGACAGGAGGACGCAATTCCTCCCATTAATAAACGGGATTCACACTATCGGCATTTTACCAAATAAACCTTACACTAAACGTTTGAGTTGCAATGCATTGATTATTTATCTAACTAAACTAATTCTGCTTGTAGATTTTTCTTCCAACGAAGGAATATCAAAAGACGAGGGATTTTACATGCTTATAGCAATTCCTCTAGTGATCGTCGTAATTTGTAATGTAAACGTTCTTTCACAAGTTTTCGTACTTGTCAGTGACTATTTTAAAAGCTCACTCTTTTGCGAAAAGACACACTATAATTTAGAATTTCAAGACTAATTAATTTATCTACATGTACAACAGGTATCGAGAAGCGTCGTTACTTTTTCGCATTCACACTGCCCCTAGTAAGAATAACAGTGTATGATCCCGGCTTAGCGGAGTGAAATCTAATAAAAATCCACAATAAAAACCATTAAATATTGGAATTGAAAATGTCTACAAACAAATGCTTATACACACCTGTAGTTTTTTTGCGAGAGAAAGTTTTTCACCGCCGGTTGTAGCACAGGGCACCCGTTTTTGCTATGCTTTCCTTGCCCAGTAATTATCAAAAGGATCATCTTCGGAGTGCCGCAATTTACAAATTCCTCCTCCTGAAACTAAAACCGAACAGAATTTTTGTATCACACCAATTATCAAATCCAATGTGAAAATTTGTGAGCAACTTGAGTGGGCAACTTACTTGTAAAAATTCCTTCAAAACGCGCATAGCTCCTGCAATTTTCAAACCATGTAAATCCAGTATCTGGTCATTTCGATGCTTGGCGTTTTGCGTGATTGCTTTGTAGTACTGCATCTGGTCTTCCAAACCTTTCATTTTGGCAGTTTGATCTGTTGCCTGGTGTCGAAATTACTTTAGACTTTAGCCCCCTCAAACTACTTCCAAATCATTCCCAATTGTGTCCAAAAATACTATTTATAAAACTACCTCCTTGATGTAGTACGCCTTTATCTTTGGATCACTATTTGAGCATCTAGAGTACAACTCCCTGATTTTCTGCATTCCTGCTTTCCACTTTGACTCCAAGTCATCAAAATTGCGCTGGACTCCTTTAAGAACTTCAGGCTACATTTAAAAGAATGACTCTTACAACATGTTTCACGCCTCGACGGAATTTATTCATTCTTAATGTACTATATGATTAAAGTTTCTTACGCTATACATCTGAACGTCCTTCGGGTTATACTTTACTTGCCATGACTGACTGTTGGAAGATTGTGCAAATGTATGGCCCGAAGGAGTCGTTTGTGGAGTTTGAAGATACAGCTCACTCAACGCTGCCTTAGTCTTTTCGACATCCAAGTGGCATTGACAGTACACCTCGTCAATGACAGCAGCGTCTAGCAGAGGATACTCTTGCTTCAACATACTGAAGCTCACGTGTTGAGCCATTGTTCTGTACGGAACTGTGAAGCATTTCAGCGATTCCTGAGTCTGCCTGTTAAGCTTCTCCTCCAAGTTGATAATCGTGTTGAGTTGAGGATCCCCGGATGAAGTCTCCAACTGCATCTGACTTAAGCTAATTGCAATGGCGTCGAATTCATCATCATCCGTACTTGGGGAACTGGATCGTGTTGAGTCTTCGTAATTATTCCTGCTGAAGTCGTTATCAGCTTCGTGCATGTTGAGATACAGGGCTTTATACAGTTCAAAGGCAGTGTCAGCTTCTACTTTTATAGTCAGTTCTTCCTGCGTTAACTCCCGTGACTCGTCGTCAGGGTGCCCGTACGCACCGAGCAAGCTGCGTGCGAAGTTAAATGGCAGCACCATTTCAAACATGTCTGCGGCTTCCTCGTCCGCTCGACTGGAATCTGTTGTGTCGTCAGGGTCCTCGATAAAATCAGCAAACGATATCAAATTTGCATCA
>JAHZMW010004916.1:0-18641 GCA_027743745.1 Alloscopus bannaensis | reverse complement strand
CTCCAGGAACTGGAGTGCCTGGCTGCTTCCCAGCTCAAACGCAGTTCATGTACACGCCTTGCGATGCTCAGAGGAGATTCATTTGCGAGAAAAGTGTGGAATAACTTGAAAAATAGCAAAACTCCTGAGAAACAAATTATTTTATGAATTTATTTCTGTCATCGACTTTTACTTCTAATTTATTGACTGTAAACCTCAAAATACTACGGGAACAATATCAAAATTGTATAAAATTATTTGGATTATCTAAAATTGGTTAACAATAATTAAAAAACTCATTTCCAAATTATACTGAATTTCGCCTAGCACGTTTTATATGGATCAATATCATTTATTTATATGTTCTGCAAATATCTGTTAGCAAAGTTTCAACTATCATATCAACAAATCTTTTAATTATCCAGTTCTCTCACAGCTTTCTCCAGTAACTCCACCGTTCTCGGCTCCACCTCTTTCTCCATTGCTTTCTGCCTCGCGATGTCCAGCGGCGTCACCGTCCCCTCCATGGCTTTTGCTCCGCCATCCGCCCCCTTCCTCAGCAACCTCTCGACCACCCCATGAGTCCCTTTGAAGGGGTACAAAAACGCGTAGTGGAGCGGGGTCTGATCGTACTCATTTCTTGCGTTGACACCAAACCCCAAAGACAGGAAATAGGTGATGGCCCCCTCATTCTGGCAACTCACCGCTTGATGCAAGACGCTGTCCCCAAATCTCCCTGGCTTCTTCCAGTCTCCCACGAATTTTTTCAGGAGGATCACAAAAGGAGCCGAACAATTTCCTCGGATTGCATAAAACAGCAAATTGTTCCCGTATTTGTCCGTTATATTCATGGGGACATTAGAATCTCTCAGACTTTGGAGAGTTTCCTTCCTCAGCTCCATTCGGAGCAGGGCTTCTTGCAACGGGGTAACTTGGTCTTCACCTACGGTGGAGGTGAGGAGTTGACACAATCTCGACTGAGGAATTGTCGGCTTCTTCCCCTTCGTTTTCTTTGGTTCACAAATCGAGGCTCCCAGCAATTCGACAAGTTTGGTGAAAACCCGCTCGAAGTCGTTTTGCTTCATGAAGCTCGCCGCACAATGGAGGAACGTCTGACCCTGCTTATCTTTCCCCAAAGGGTCCGCCCCTTTCTTGATAAGGTAAACTATGATATCTACGCTGTCGTCTAGACCGCTGGTCGCAGTAAAGTGAAGTGGTTGTTGCCCACAAGGAGGACGCCTCCCGTTGACATCCGCCCCCGCTTTGATAAGGGCTTTGACCATTGCCAGCTTTCTCTTTTGACCCAAACCTCCAACGTAAAGGGCCTGAATAAGGGGCGCACATCCGACACAGTTTCGCTCGTTGATGTCAATCACCTCTTTTGTTTGGCGCAAAAAGTAAATCGGCTTCTCGTTCTCGTTGACCACGCACTTGTGGAACAGGGTCGCATAAGCTTTCTCCACCTTGGCGCCACACGTCACTAACGTCTTCACGATACAGCTCCGAGTCCCCTGGAGTTCCACTGTTAGGTCCAAAGCTGACCTCCATCTCGAGTTGTTAGCATCCAAATTCAATCCGTTTTTCGCCAAAAGGAGGACCGTGTCTTCAGAAATTTTGAAGTTTGTCTTCACTGCGTGGTGAAGCAAAGTGTTTTCTTCGTCCTCAGTTGTTGTCCGGAACACTTGGGTCCACTCGTATTCCACCAAGAGTTCGATAAGCTTGTGGTACTTATCTGGGATCAATTGCTGTTGCATTGCGAACACAAAGGGGAGCTTGGTGCTCGTCCAAATGTCGACATTTGCCCCGTTGGAGACCAGTTGCTGTGTAATTGGAAGAAGGTCCACTTTGCGGTGGATTCTCTTCCCAATTTTGCACACCAGGTGGAGAGGTGTTTCGCCCTCGTCATTTTGGTGATTGACGCCAGCCCCTCTTTCCAGAAGAAGTTTGACCGCTGGAACGTGTCCAAATTTGACCGCCCAGTGGAGAGGGGTGTTGCCTCCAGAGTCTGTCGCCGTTATCTCAGCTCCCATGTTCAGAAGACGGTTCAGAACACCAACACCTTGACGGCCTTCGATTGCTTTGAAGAGGAGTGACCTTTGGTGCAGATCTTGATCTGTATTGAGGTCGTACCCCGGAATATTTTGGAGTAGTTCCAAGGTCTGTTCGGAAATGGTCAGGTTGACCATCGCGCAGTGGAGAGGGGTTCCATGCTTAGTCGAGCTGAGAAGGAAATGACTTTTTCCGGTCTTCACAAAATGGTGAAGTAGCCCTTCGAATTGGTTGAGAGTCAGGTATCTTGGTGCAGTTTGGAGAACGGTGCAACCTCGGCGGATGTCTCTCACGAAATTCGGATTGGCACCGATGTCCACAAGGAGTTTGATGAGGTCCAAGTGAAATTCTTCGGGATTCGATGAGCCCTCCAATTTTTCCACTTTTTGGCAAATGTTTCTCTTTTCACGAATCACGTACAAAAGCGTCTCCGACAATTTGTCGCCATCGGTCTCAGCCATTGAAAGGGATGCTGTTGAGGTCAACATTTTCTTCATGATGTTCACATCTCCAATGGCGATCACGGCGTCAATCATGGACTCATCAATGGACCTAGGGGAGTCCTGGAATGAGCTTTGCACAGCTTCCAAAATGGAATGATGCCCTTCGGAAGAGGCAGCGACACAAAGGTTCCAAACTCTGGGGCCGGAACATTTTCGGAAGTGGGTTACCACAGGATTGTCCCCAGTTTGTGGCATGAGTTTGTTGACGAACCAAATGATGTCTGGGAATTCAAATTGGGACACCAAGTTCCCGTGAGGACCTCTGCGCTCGTGGGTGGAGAAAATGAGGTCGAGAAACAGGTTTCTTTTGTGGGGTTGGAGCAAGTAATCAGCCAAGTCATTTGAGGTCAGGAGGATGGCAATCAAATTGGAGCAGGTTTGGATAAGCACCGATGATAAGCCATTGCTGTCGTCTGTAATTATTTTGACTACTTTTTCGAACTCTGGATTCTCTGGCAATGGCTTCAAGACGACTTCTTCCAATCCCGGAAAGCAGGCGGCAACACTCAAGAAAATTGCTTGGAGGAGGTGCTGCTTCTGTTGAAAAATTTTGACAAAAAATTGTCTGGTGCATATTTCCTCCAAAAATGTCTCAAATTGGAATTCCAGATTGGACCAGTTGAGGGACCTTTCTGGGAAGTAGTGTGCAATAAGGAATCCGGCAAATTTTGGGGTCGACAAAGGGCTCTTGGTGAAGTTTTCTTGACCAAATGTTTGTATTAAATAGTTCCGATAGATTTCCACCAACTTGGAGGCCACCTCCCTCCATTTGGGCCCGCTCCTCCAAAATTTGAGAACAGAGTCGATTACAATGTGGTCCACACTATTTGCAAGGATCTCGTGACCTCTGATGTCAGCTTTGTCAAACAGATTGGCGGCCACTTCAGGATCGTCGACAATGACCCAGAGACTCCGACAAGTTGGGATTTCGCCCCGTATTTCTTCGCAAACCTTGGACGCCAAGCCGGCCTCCAATTTTGGGGGGAGTGTAGCCCGGTGAACTTCGAAAACCATTTGTAACGTTTTCGTCAGAAGGTCTCTGACGTCTTGACCACTGAGATTTGACTCGGAGGCGAGAATCTCAATTAAATTTTGGGATGCTCGATGAGAGCCCCGGATGCTTTGCAAAAGTTGACCAAAGTCTATCTTGAAAATTGGGGTGGTCCTGTGAGCCAGTTTGATTGCTCGGAAAGCTTGGGCGTGAGAAAAAGGTGGGACGACAATCAATGAAGCTGAGTTGGTTGTAAAATCTTCAAAGGGGGTTGCCTTTCTTGGGTTGGCGCAAAGGTACTTGTGAAGGGGGAGGGATGTCTTGTAAATTCCGAGGAGTTTGTCGCTCAGCCTTCGACTTAAGATTTGGGTGCCTGATTCAGGAACTTGCTGTTGTATCGTTAGATTTTTGTCGATTTGGGTGCAACACTCAAATCCAGGCTCAATTACGAAATCAGGCTCGAGTCGATTTTCAACCAAAAAAATTGGCAGGACCTGGTCTCTGGGAGCGATATAGATTCCGGAACAAACTTTCAATTTCGGGTGACCAATTCTGTTTTTCAGAACTCGAGTTCGCCACTCCTCCAGAAGGAAACTGTTTTCTTTTTTTATAAATTTGGAGAAGTGAACTTCAGCCGAGGTCGTCAACTGTTCGTAAGGAATCAGCTCTGGCATCAGGCTCCGCTGATAAGGTGTCGAATACTGGGACCAATGGATGTCATCATGCTCCACCCGAATGAATCGCTTTCCCCTCGCAATCAATTCTCGAACAGGGTTCTTGCTCGTCACGCAAACGATTTTTGAGTACTTCGAGTGAACTTGAAGTACTTCTAGATCTTCATTTGAGATGAAGTCAGAAGCGAGAAAGATGGAGTTATGGTAAATCTCTGGAAGCCCAGTTTGTCGCCCACAAGAATCCAGCTCGATGACATGATGAAATCTTATGAATGGGTCGAGGGTGTCCTTCATTTTTTGGAGGGTGGATTCCAAGTCTTCAGAAAAAATAAGGAGAATCGGCCGTTGTTCTTGGGGCAATATGAAATCAACCACTCCAACCGGAGGGGTGGCGAAGGTCGCTGTTTCAGGGTGGGTGGGCTGGAGACAAAGCCTCATGAGGACGAAAGGGGTAGTTTGTCTTTGGGAAATCAGGGCAAACATGAGTTTTTCGTAGGAATCCGGGAAGGTAGTCAAGGATTCGTAAAATCCTGCTTTGAACTCCTCCGAGTGAATTTGAGCAACGTTCTCTAAATCCTAGAGGAGAAAAATCATTTTACCTTTTTCCAAAAATTATTAAGCTTATCATTTTGATAAGTGTCTTACCACATTCAAGGCATGGTTCATCCAAAGTTGAAGCTCCGTCAAGACTTCCAAACTGAGCGCAATGGTCTCCTTGATCTTGTCAAAGTTTTTGAGCACACTCGTCACCTCCCAAAGATTTAATGGAGGGCCCTCCCTGGAGACATCCAACTTTTTGAAGTAGGCGCTCACCGTTTCCACCAGTTTGGAGTCCCACTCCCACGTCGAAATTTTGGCATCCGCCAACAGTCGAATGAGGGGTTGACGCCCACCCCACCTTTCCATTCTTTTGATGTGTCCCCGCTTCGTGTCATCCTCGCAGTTCATCCAGTGAAAGGCGTCCTTTTCCCAGAGTCTTTTTTGCAAATTGGCAACGACTCCGTCCTTATTGGCGGAGTTCCAGTGTTCGAAATTTGCGTCAGTTAAGGCCTTCACAATGGATTTCAGCTGGTCCTCTCGGTATTCTGTCTTTGCCGCCATGACCCTGTGGACCACCGTGTCGCCAGAGGTGGAAACTTGGTTGACGTCAGCTCCGAGGTGGATTAAACATTTGATGACCTCTGGGTGGAGATGGCGTTGCAACAGTGGGGTCACAGAGTTTGGGAGTTTTTCTTCCAGGATTCGGGGGCTAATTTCGACAAGTTTTTGGATGATTCTGACTTTTTCTTCGATTAACTTTTCGTTTTCTTCGAAGGCCGTGTTGCGGACGCAAAAGTGGAGGAGAAACAAGGTCCCAAACTTGAGTGTGGATTCCAGACCAAAATCATGGAGAAAGATGTTGACCACCTCAAAGTTTCCTCTGAGGACAGCGACTTGGAGTGGCGTGATCTGGAAACCGGGGTCATTTCCGGATGGAAGGGTCTTGGAAACGGGGGATGATGACTTGACCGTTTGAATTCTGGTCAAACAAGCTAAAGTTGGAAGGCTTCCAAATTTTGCAGCTAGAATCATAAGGTCCTCCACCTGAGGTGGCGGTTCCAGAGTCTCCAAGAGAACTCCAGTCAAGTACGAGAAATCATGACAAATACATGCTTTCATCGCTATTTTCAACTCGTTTCGAGCAGTTCCAAAAAGATGTGGAAGTTCACCAATGTTTTTCACTCGGAAGAGATTATTGACAAAGTAAATTATTCTTTCAAATCGAAAGCGGTACGACACAAATTTGGGAATTCTCCCGAAATCAATGTCATCCCGAGCTTTGCACTCCACAACTTCAACAGTGTCTCCAAGAAGATTCATCAACAGTTCAGAGTCGCCCTTGGAAATCATCCCTTCAACAATTTGGAACGCAATGAAAAACTCTGCGAGCAAACGATTTTTGAGACAGTACTTTCCGAACGGATTCACTTCGAGAATGTCGACGTGAACCAAGTCATGGCAAACTTGGCGAGTGACTGAGGGCAAACTGAGAAATTTATGGGGGTCCAAAAGTCTCAGCAATAGCTGACAATGGTTACGGGAGTCATTCCCTTCGAGTTGCGTGAAGTCACGTAATTTTGTGGCGAAGTAAGAATAAAGTGAGTCAAACACTTTAAAACAGGGGACGTCAGTGAATGCTTCGGCGACCATCAGACTTCGAAAGGGGTTTGGTAACATGGCTTCTTCAAAGGTTGTCATGGCAATATTAAACAAAGACAAGGATTGCTTGGCACGTACCTCCAAATCTTTGAGCTTCACGTTATTCTCGGGATCGGCTTGCCAAAGTTTGGAAATAAGCTCCACCTGGTGGCTCTCGTGGAACGCCAAGATTTCATAGCTGAAAGTCTCGTGAGTCTCTTCAAAGTGGGTGCGTTGAGAGTGACAAGCGCCAAGGTAGACTTTGTTGTTGTTTTCCTGCAGAATTTGGATGACCTTGGAGGTTACCTCAAGTTGGGGGGAGGAAAGAGGTAGAAATGCGTCGAGGAGGATGGTGCAGGAGACCTTCAAAGACGCCAAGAACTGGAGCACGATTACTCGCCCCATTTCTGAACTTGAGGTGGACATGGCGAGGGCGTACATCTCGGTGAGGTTGGGATTCTGTCGAAGTTCATGGAGGAGGTCATGGACGACAATGTAAATGACTGGGGCGTTCCCATTTTTTAGTTTTCGGCCAAGACTTTTAAGGAGGGAGGACATCCCTCCGGATTCTGGGTGGGGGTGGATAAGAACAAGGGAGCTGTTTAAGGTTTCTTTTAGAAAGTTGTCTTCGCTCAGTTCCCTATCGATTGAGGCAAACTCGAAAATATTTTGCCGGCTTCCAAAGGTCTGTTTCCAGTGAAACTTGCCGTCTTTATGGGTCACCAAGTGGACCGCCACCTGATTTGCTGTTGCCACCTCTCGAATTTTCTGGAGATGGTTGTCATCTTCCAGGGAAATGAATCGGGCGGTGAGGTCATCAAGCTGATTGCTGGAGGTGTCGCAACAGCGCCACTTTGTGAGACGGGATAATGCATCGAGCCCAATCGACTCGAGGACGAAGACGTCAGGGCATTCTTTTGTGAAAAAGGCAGGATTCAGGAGTCTTCGGGAAGACAGATGTCGACTGCTGTAGACTGGAGGTGGCAGTCCAACATTTCCCGAAATGGAAATGTCCAGTGAGTCCTGGAGCAAGTCGGGGATCACATGCCCTTTCGCGGTTTTCTCCATAATTGCTTCGACAGCGGTGGCCTCCAAATCCTGGCACACGGATTGGAGTGACGCGTACCGATCCTGGAATTTGATGCGTCGCGACATCACTTGGTCTTGGAACCTGGGAGAGAGGTGGCTCCAGTGAGTCCATTCTGTGACTTGGTCCACTCGGCTAATCAATTTGGAATTTGAATCAGAACTGACCAAAGTTGGGGAGGGTGCGGCTTCCAAAACTTGGAGGGGTATCCCCTGTCTCGTTGCGCGAAGGGCGGAGAGGAGCCCCTCGTAAAAGTTTTCTTTTTTGAGTAAGATCCGGTAAAAGTGGTCCGCTTTGGAGTTTGGAGAGCTGTGAGCCGTTTCCTGGAGAGCATTATAAATTATTAGTTGAGCCAAGGCGAAGTAATTGGTAATTTTGAAAATGTTACCAAGATCGTGACGTCGTCGAAGGAGAAAACCTTTTCCGCCACTAGTTTCGTGAGAAGTAGCCCGGTGACCTTGGTCGTCTCCAGAAGTTCTGGGAGATTTCCTTGGACATGACTAATGTGCTTCTCGTCCATCTTTATAAAAAAGTATTAAATAGTTGTAACTAAACGTGGATATATTTACTAAAAAAATATTGAAAAGTCGCAATTTTAGTGTGAAAAAGTGAATGGTGATTTCTTGTTGTGTGCGATTTTGTGAATGATAACTTTGGGAAAAAGTGGATGAATCATAATGACTCAAGTCTTTGTTAATAAAGTTAAATAATCAAGTTGTTGACTTTGTTGATGAGGTCGTGGCACCTGTGGAAGCTCTCCACAGAGGTGAATGGGCTCTCCACAAGACAAATAAAGCATGACTAATTGCGAAATTGAGTTGAGTCGCGATATGCTCTGAACGATTGTTGAACAAAGACTTCTCTGTATTACTTCTGCGCAAAAGTGATAAGCAGTAGGCTTCGGTTGTGTTGTTATCGGATAAAGTCATAAAATTGAGTAGCCGAGACAACGAAGTAATCATTCGTTAACATAGTGAAGATCAATCGCTGATTTGCAAAGCAGTTTAATGACCACTTGCAATTCCAATTCAATATAAAGCTCGCGTAGATATCACAACTTGCTCCGAACAAAAAAGGTCCAGTCTTCGGAAACGTGTGCGGGTCGTGATTGTACGCGATTTCAGTTCAAATGTGAATATGTAAATGATGTCTTTGAATAAAATGTCTACAATCCAATACTCATCAGTAAGGAGAGGCAATCGCAGAATATATATATATATAGTGAATGTGAATTAATGTGTCTGCACCTGCGGAAAGCCTAATAAGCTTTCATTGCATGGCACAACCTGACAGGCGTGGTACTTAAATGTTCCAAACTGTTCTGTCAGGAGTATGCTTCTGGAGTTCTGGAAAGGAAAGGTATCAATACCTTTCCTTTCCTTGGTAGCCCAGGGTTTGCTACGAGCGTTCGCTTCTCACTTAATTTCCCTTACTTTTTTACATTTTTCCTTTTTACATTTTTTTTCTAATTCTGACGTTATACTAGTAAAAATTGTAGTATGGATCTCTGTTGTGTACATGAAATCTGCAATAAAGTCAATAATAGCAGTGAACATAAAACGGCTTCGGCTGGTATGCCTTTGTACCCGATTACTGTTAGTGGTAACTTAACAAAGCTACTTATCAAATTTTCACTCCGGGCAAAAAGCAGAAAAAGCAGAGAGCAGCAGAATCCGACCATCCGAGCAGAATCGCAGAAAAACGGCAGAATTTGGCAGAAAAAAGCACTTTCAACCATTTTTTGAAATTTTTCGAATTTTCTACCATTTTTTCTAAAAGTTTACAATTTTTCTACCATTTTTTTCTAAAATTTTACAAATTTTCTACCGTTTTTTCTACTTTAAAAAATTCTAGCAACGTTTCCAAATTTTGACCCCATTTTCTGGTTAGAAACAATTTAAACAACACTTAAGCTTTCAGCTCATAACGCGTATTATACAGCATAAATTTCCTTTCCATAATATTTTTTCCCCGCTGATTTGCTGATGCGGACGCCTTTCAAAGGAATGTTTATGAAAATTGTATCAGGCTTTTGAAACTCAGCGTACTTACTATAAGTTAGCTGTGTTACATAATACAATATGGACTGCAGATTTTTAATTTAATATTAAGCCAGGTTACAAATAAATTGCAAGCTTAATTTTCTATTTTCAGGATTTATATTTTTTTAAGTACCTATATATATTTTATTGAGGTCAAGCTTTTGACCCCAACTGATGTCTTTATCAGGAACAACGTAAACTACTAGATATATTACAAACTGTACATTGCTTTTTTATTCACTATTTACGTTTAAAAAATGGCAGCAGAAAAAAGCAGAATTTGTGACTTATAAAAGCAGAATGAAGGAATTTTTTTAGCAGAATTGCTTTTCCTTACTCATCAGTTAGTAATTATGGGTGGAGGCACAATGTATAATGAAGCAGGGAGCTTCTCAGCTTCTGGTCGGCGTGCCGTTCCGATCTGGCCCTTTTGGAACGTCACTGCGCTCATGACTGCTCCCATTTTTATATTTGCCAGTACCCAACACATTACTCATTGAGTGAGCATAGCAAACATAGTTGTGTACAATAATGGAACAAATTTTAAAAAAATAAACTAAAGATAATTTATTGAACTACGAAACATAATCTAATGGCGACTTGCTTCCATCAACTATTTCTACAAATGATTTTTATGTAAATAAATTGCAACATTTTCTTGCCCGAAATCGATGGTTCGAAAGAAGATTCAGTGTACATTGTATATACTGTGCTAACGGGATTTGCAGTTCCGCGTCTGCTTCTCATAATATTGTGCATCCTTCTCATCCCCAAACTTTAGGTAGAAAAGGTAGAATTGGTGGACGCGTCAAAATGACCCGTCCGAGAAAAATGTGACTCTGAGAAGGACCAGCTACAAGAATAGCGTTAGAAAAAAACACGACGACAAAGATGCGTGTAAATGAAAGGTGAACTGCTCTCCTCAATGCAAGAGGCTTGTGAAATGTCTGCTCAGCGTTTGAAAGAATGAGAGAATGTTTATGGCGTGTAAATAAGCTCAGGGTGACTTGAGACAAATTTCTAGGAATGAAAGAAAGAGACTGGAAACTTTAATGATTGACTAATGTCAAACGACGACACGAAGGATATGGGCGAAAATGGGCGAGGAGCCGTTGTGCGCTTCCTCTTTTTATATGATTAACAAATTTTGAGAACAAAGAAAGAGAAAGGAAAATTACAGGTCATTGCCTCAGGTTAAATTGAGGTTACAAAGATTTCATGGCTTCTTGCCTTCATACGCGTACAAAAAAGTAAGATGCAATAAATTTCACATTTAGCCATTCACTGTTTCATGTTTCTTGGATATATAGCCAATAATTGTCGGTAGTGCGTTGACCGCAAATAGTTATTTATGCGTTTTAAACATTGTCTTGTCTGCAGAATGCAATACTTGTAAAAATTGTGAACGTATGCAGTCCAATTTATCTGCGGATGAGATTTGAAGCATTAAATTCAATCACATCAACATAATCTCTTAACCGATACAAAACTTTTTTTAATTCTTTGTTTTTGCACAAATACCATCCTTCATAATTGTGAGTAGATGTTTGCAACTGGGTACATCATTTCCACGCCAGTCAAGTTCTCTTAAGTCTTACCAATCCAAATATTTGAGATAAGCCTTCAAATCTATTTTTATGTAAAAAGGAGTTCCAAATCCATGCCAGTGGGATGCCTTACAAAGATTTATGAAATAAACAAAAGGTTTAGTTTTGACGGATAAATCGCAGAAGCAGCGTCAACTTTTCATTTATGTACTTCCATGTTCGCTCAAGAGAAGGTGATGGTGTTTGATTTGCTATTTAATAGATACCCCCTGCAAAATGTTATTTGTCAATCCATTAATAATGATGGAACTGTAAGCTCAGTTACTTACGTCCTTTGTTAGACACCGGTCCAAGTGAAAACAAACCAACAAACAAAACGGTTTCTTGTGATCACCTTATGTATTCTATTGATTCCAGAAATCGAAAAGTTGTGTTAAGATTTTATGGTAACAGGAAAATCAAGGATTTGTTTGTGATGATGGCTCGTCATTTGCGCACGACTGTGTAGATATTTTGCAGTAAGCAAACATTATAATATTCGATGCTTCCATCATGTTTACATGCCTCCGCAATTTTTGCAACTCAACAAACAGACACTCTTCCTTATTTGTGTCATTTGCTCCTGTTAACTTTCCAAGAACCTCAAATATTGCATACTCTATTTTTGCAGACGCGTTTGTATTGAATGACTGCTGAATACACAGCAATAGTTCGGAACCCGGAAAAGACCGAGATTCAACTGAACCCATTTTTGAGAAGTACGTTTACTTTACAAAAAAAGCAACTGCCAAAATCGAACCGTTTTAAGAATATCAACTACATGATAAATTCATATCCCTTTTGGATCCCAACTGGTGCCTTTAGTTTTCTTGCTTGCCAACTTGCCGAGCGAATGGAGCAGATTTCAAAGAGTCAAAGAAAATTTTGTTCTAAATACTTGATTGGTGTAATAGCAGTTGTGCGAGAATGCAGCATACAGTTACGATTTTTTTTTCAAACAGGATTATTTATAAACTCGTTGCCGTTGCTGCTTTCAGTGCGCAGTGCTTTCAGTCTACCCGTTTTCGCTAATGCTAAATTACAAAGTCACAATTGCTGCAATTAACACCTGTTGGTAAGTCATCTTTTAATTCTTACCAGATTGTATGTATAAATCATATATTTAGTTTTTTTGGAAAACGATCTCTTCTGTGCTTTTCTTGAACCAACCACTTGTTTTGGTGGCACTTTTTTTTGGAAACGTAATTTTGGAAAATTGTCAACAAAGTTCTCTAAAACATAATTGTATTGTGAGAAAAGAAAGAATATGATATAAAACAACCGCAGTTGACGAATTCTAAACGTGATAGTATACGAAATAAACGATGGAGTGAGCTCGAGCCGGGAAATGTTCTACACTGATTAATACTTCTGAGAGAAGTATACTATCACAACAAACTTCCATGCAGGGGGCGCCACTTCAGAAATATCAAAGGGTTAAAAATTGATTTGCGGGAAAAAACCTACAGGTCACATTTATGGTCGTCTTGGGGATTTTATGTTATCAATCGAAAGTTAATTAAATTATCTCGAGCGGCTATCGCTTCGAAAGGTGGAGAACCGAGGTAGCATAAAATCAGATCGCCTCACAAACCTCAATTATCATTACGTATGCTATCATCATACGTAATGACGTAATTCCATGAAAATGTTTGAATTTATGTGGCTCATGTGAATAATTCTATTTTATTTTCTACCTACTTGTAGGTTTTGAAATCAGCTTCAGGATAATTGTGGATCTGAAATCTCAACTATGTGTTTCTCTAAACTAACGCCCCCAGTAGTTGTCGTCGGAGACGATGGTGAGTTGTTGACATCAAAAAACCTAATTTGAATCTACCTATATGCTGTAAGCCAAAGCTTATTGCAAACAATGTGATGTGTTTTGTTAGGCTGCAACTTCATAGAAGTCGCAGGCCTCATCGTGGCTGCAGAGCAATATGACGAGCATTTAATAAAAAATTGTCGGCTGCTGGGACAACGACTGGATGTTGGGGCTGAAATAATGTTGAAAATTTCAACAATCCCATCAATGGAGCTCCATTCGGTGGAAAGTGTGATGTCCGATATGTTGCAGCATTGGCTGACTAAAAAGGGCAGAGACGCCACTGCCGTCGCTCTCCGTGCTGAACTAAAGTACTGCGGTTTTAAAGCGGCAGCCGGTAAGAAATACGTTTATTGTCATATAAATTAATTTGAAGAACTATGAACCACGATTTTTTTCTAAAACTGACGTTTTCTATAGCTGTCCTTACCGAAATGTACATTCCCGACTGCGGGCAACACGAAGGGCTGCAATTGGTGAAAAAGGGTGCATTTGCAAGACCACCAGTCGGATTCGCTGAGACCTCAGAATCCATCATAATCATCGACTCACCCAGCCCGGAGTGTGTGATTGGTAAAATTTTGGACACACAAAATCTGGACCCAGTTTACATATGTAACGAAAGCGACATCACCATTGACCACTCCCACATATTGCGGGAAGAGCCAAGACGTCCCATAAAAATTATAACTATTGCGGCAGACCCTGACAGACTAGCAACCCAAATTTGTAGGGTGAATGATGTGAGAAATGTCCTCC
Organism: Alloscopus bannaensis; assembly: GCA_027743745.1. Classification (NCBI taxonomy): domain Eukaryota; kingdom Metazoa; phylum Arthropoda; class Collembola; order Entomobryomorpha; family Entomobryidae; genus Alloscopus; species Alloscopus bannaensis. The sequence continues at coordinate 4,968 of JAHZMW010004916.1, read as the reverse complement.
TTCATCGAGCCAGCAAAGGGCACCAGGTTGCAGTTGCAAATGAAAACGTTGCAAGATTGACGGACGGTTTGAAGTGGGACGATTTGACGGCAGACTTCCAAAACGAAATTAAGCGGCGAAAGATTCGCTTCCGTTACAGAAAAATTTTCATCGGGCGAATTATAAAGGGCATGAGAGCGAAGGAAGAACACTTTGCCTCGAAATTTTTGCACTCTGAGTTCCTCCTGGAATTGGTGAATGACACGGAACCCCATGTTGAGGAATTCGAGCTGGGCCCCTATGTTTTATACAGGTTTAACTTGTGTTACTCCGTGTCAATTCTTCCTCTCCCAATTTTTACCGTATTGCTTTTCCTGAGCATCATCAACTCCTGGGAAAACTATCATCGGGTCCATGACTACCGGTGGAACGAGCTCAACACCAGTCGCAAAATGGAAATCCTGCGGATGCCAGTCGAGATTCAAGGGCGGCGGTCAAATGTGTCTCACCTTCTCAGTGTAACAGGTTCGAAAGCTATTTTGACAAGTGCTTTTAATTACTACGAGACAAATAGCTCGGAGCCCCTCTCATTCTTAAATTTCACCTGGCCGCCAATTCCTGACGACCCCATTCCAAGAACGCTCCTTTTGAGGAAGGAAGTGAGGCCCTGGATTTTTCAGTCGAATACCTCCGACATCCTGGCAATCTTCACGACCCAGCTCGGCGACCTTTCCAACCTCGTTGGAGATCAGCCTGTGGTCACCTCCACAAATTATCTGGACCACAATTTGGACACTGGAGTCGTCACGCTGGACCAAATGAATAACTTCCAGAAGATTGTCCGTCGTCACCCGAAGAGAAGCGTGCACTTATTCAACTTCACAAATGGCACGCTCTTTTCGAAAGAGAGTGTCGGAAGCATTCACCTCATTCAACAGCATTTGTCCCCTCGCCAAAGTGGAGTGACTGAGGAGACATTCCTGAAGGAACGGGACAGCAGTGGAAACACCCCAGTTTGCATTGTCTCAGGCCCCGGAATGGGGACAACGACGGTGACCACGAGGCTCGCCACAAGCTTGTCGGATAACTTCATCTTTTATGCAACGAGCTCGTACTTAACCTACCTCAAACATCTTGGCGTCACCGTCACCAAAGATTTGCTCCCCCAAATCCTGGCCATGTCTTTTGGAAAGCCTGACTCAAGTCTGACTGAATACAACTTGATCATATCCACTGTCCTCCATGCCGAAGACCCCGTCATAGAGCTGATTCTTGACGGAATTGACGAAGTCGCTGAGGAAGACCGAGGTCTCATCTCGCAGTTGATTGAGGCAGCAAGCTTCTACAAATCCATCCGAGTTTGGGTCACCGCAAAGCCCGACCTTCAACAACAAGTGGAAGTCTGGCTGTCCACCGTTTGTTACTCAATTCAACCGCTGAATCATACAGAAATGGTGAACTTCCTTGTTAACCGCTGGGCCTCCGGAGGCGACGCCAAGATTAACAGGACTCGCCTCGAAATGTTTGCGAAGGCTTGTGTCCTCAAGGTGAACGACTGGAAGTCTCAATCATCGACGGACAAAGAGTACTCTGGCTCCATTTTGGTTGGTTCCCTGCTCGCCGAAGTGAAACAGGAGGAGGCACACCAGTTCGCGAACGTGGACAACGTCGTGGACCCCGGTGCCCAACCCCAAGTCGAGGCCACTTTACCCGCACAAATCTTCACGAAGTTCATCGCTCATCGACTGAAGACAGTCTCGAACAGGGAGGTGTACATCGCCAACTTTATTTCCATCGCAATCCACTCCAAGTTTCCAAAGTGGGGTCAGCGGTTGAGGGTGAAAACAACAGTTCCAGACGACGACCTCATTTCCACTGGCATCCTTGTCAACTCTGGCGGTGAGCATAAATTCTTTCACAGCTCCTTTTCAGACTACTTCTTGGCCGACTTCGCAGTCCAAGTTATTCAGAATGAGGTTGACAACTCTGAGAAAACAGCATTCGTTGAGATCCTCTTGGCGACTACAAATTCATCCGACTTCCAACACGGAGACGCAACCTACTTCCTGAACAACTTTCTTCAAACCTACAATCCTTTGGGAAGCCCAACCAAAGTATTTTCCAAAGCTTCCTTGTCCAAGTTCCGGGCCGTTTTGCACGCCGCCATTTGGAATGACTTTGTTCATCTCACCCAATTTCTCCTCCGGTCAGCGGCGTACGACAAATATTCAGCCCAAGTCTTTGACGCCACCATTCTCGCCGCTGCGGCCCAACATGCGAGACTCCAACTCCTGAAACTTACTTTAAACGAGTACCTCAAAGTGGGCAACCTTCCGGTGGAGGCGCTCCACCAAATTGAGGTCCACTCAGGTGACAATGCAGAACCCACCACTTTGTTCCATCTCGCACTCCAGCGCGGCGACTTCGAAGTGGTGGACTACCTCCTGAAGACGCTAAAATTCAAAGGGCCCATCCGCCAAATGCCTCCAAAATTCCGAAACGTTTTGACAGCAGCGTTGACAAACTCCAGAGATGATTCGCTGGAGAAAGTAAGTCAGAAAATGAACATTATCAAAAAGCTAGTTCACCTCAACCCAAATCTTTTGAAGGAAGTCGGCCGTGAACTTGGCACAGTGCACCCAAAGCTGTTGGCTGAGGTCGTTTGTCTCCAGCACCAAGCCAAAATGTCGAGCACCTTCTTGCTTCATGCAGCAGCGGAGCAATTGACTCGAATCCACTTCAACAAGTTTATCACTCAAGTTCCAAACGATGTCTTGGCAGCTCAAACCCGAAGTCACCTAAAAAGGACCTTGTTGATGAGCATCCTCCAACATTTTGACCCACTCTACGAAACCCTTCACAAGCTGAACACAACTGGGGCTGACTTCAACGCGGTGAACTCCTCCGGAGACAGTGTTCTGGCGATAAGCATAATGCGCCACAGAAATGGTGAAACTTTAGGAAATTTGTTGGATTTCGGGGCAAAATGCTCTGATATCAACCTCCAACACTGGAACTGCCTCTATGTCGCCGCAGCTTATGGAACTCCAGAAGCCGTGAAGGTCTTAGCACAACGAGGAGGAGTTGGCGTCAATGATCCTAATTCTGAGGGAAACACGCCGCTTCACATTGCCTCCAAAGTGGTCGACACGAGGACCAAGGACAGTGTCCAGATTCTCATTGATTTCGGCGGAAATGTGAACGCAACGAACAAGATCGGCTCGAGTCCTGTTCATTTGGCAGCCATCACGTGCAACATGATTTCTCTCAAGATTCTGGCTAAAGCTGGAGCCAACTTGGCGCTCAGAAATGGAAGGTCACTCACACCGGAAGTGGTGGCCGAGAATGGAATAATGGATCCTTCCTCGAATACCTATTTCAGGAAGAATTGCCGGGATTTTGTGGATTTCTGCAAAAAGCACTCACACCCGAAGCAAAAACGTGATAAAAATAATTCAGTGTAATCTTTTTTCGATTTTATTAATTGTTAAACAATTTCATATAAGACAAATAATTTTATACAATTTTTGTATCGTGTCAATTTTATTTAGAATTTTACAGTAAATAAATTAGAAGTCTAAATTGATCAATAAGAATAAATTCATAAAATCATTCGTTTCTCAGCAGTTTTTCAATTTGCCTAATTAGTCGACATTTTTCTCGCAAATAAACCTCCTCTGAGCATCGCAAGGCGTGTACATGAACTGCGTTTGAGCTGGGAAGCAGCCAGGCACTCCAGTTCCTGGAGGTCGGACACAAGTGCGGTGGATCGTGATGCAGTTGTAGTCCGCGTAAGTTGGCGAGGATCCAGCGCCAGGAGGCCAGGGTCCTTGGATGGGAGCCGGGAACTCGGTGATCTCCTGTCCGGTGGAGGCCCAGTGAGGTGGGATCAGTCCAATCCGTGCCACTCCGGAAGTCCAAGCGTGGTCACTCGAGTTGCCTTGCGTCGTGTTGAAGTAGTTGTCAATGATGGTGACCTCTTCACTCGACTCGATCGCGGCGAGATTCATGTTGAAGCGTAGTGGGCAGCCAATGGCTCGGCTGTAGGTGAAGTCCCCCGTCTGATAAAAAAAACACGATTTTATTATTTTTTACAAATATTGGGAAACATTCGGAAACTTCACACGTAACGGTTTTCGAGAGCTTACAATATTTGGAGTCGTTATGAAAAACTGTTTGGAAGCCGTTGCTCCCATCAAAATTAGGCCCTCGTCATTTTGCGAAGGGAGGGGCGAGGCAAAAATTGCAGTGGCTAAAACTGCGAGGATGAAAGTCTGTTTGAAAAACTTTGCCATTTTTACTTTTTTTGTCAAACACGTTGAGATCGTAGTTTGCGATCAGAGAGTGATGCTACGAGATCTATTTGTGATGGAATGAAACAAGAAATTGATACCTGACCCAAAACCAACTTCGGTATTTATATCAAACCCACTTATATGCAACATACGCAGGCGTTTATACAAAATGAACAAGAAGGAGCAAAGTTTTCAATTTTGGGTTCACAAAACTATATGGATGACCTGCCAATAAAATCTAGGTAAGGTGCCTCTGAGGTAAATCGAGTTATCTTTGGTATGGTTTTACGTAAAATTAAATTTTTTTGTTGGGAGTCCAACTGCTTTGCATCTCGTTTTGGAAAGAGTGCGTGGAGTCGTCTCGAACGTATTTTGGTGACGTTGTTATCCAAGCTGCCTGCGCCACGGGCTTGTCTCTCATACCACTGTGTATACAATTTGTATACAATCGATAAGCAAGTTACGTAGAAGACAAGACAAAAATATAGCGCAGCTTTGCAGCAATCTGCATCATCATGCTGGTTAGTGAGCTTATCAGAGTAAGCAGGCGTCAATGGACTTTATGCAACAAAAAATCATCAGCTACTACGTGATCCCAATTAATTACGCGATGTTAACCCCCCAAAAATTACAATCCCATCAATCTTTGACAACGATAAGTTTTAGATGCAACACCTTTGCTGGACTCCGAAAC
>JAHZMW010004915.1:0-10162 GCA_027743745.1 Alloscopus bannaensis | reverse complement strand
CTCGCCATGCCATGCCATGACCAAGATCATGGCATGTAAAATCATGGCCATGCCATGGACTTGGAGCACTATGCTCATTCAAACCAGGAGACAAAGGCGTTTCTCTACCATTTTAAAATTTAAGAACCCCTGCCGCAGCTACGTGTTTAACGTGACGGAAACTGCTTCTTTTTGCATAAATTTTGATCAGTTTTAACATTATACATAGCAAATCTTTGTTAATAGTAAAATAAACAAGCTGAATGTTGCCTGTAGAATTTGCCTGTAGGTTTTTTTTTGTCAAAAACACGTTCATTTTTTTCATAATAAAACATTTTAAGTCGGTGTTCAGAATCTTTTGGATTATTAAATTTGGCATATTTTCTTCGATGTTTTTACCCAGCATGAAAGTAAATAACTGATCCTGTTTGTCCAAACACAACATCTTGAAATTTTACGCTTGGCGAATTGATTATCAAAATATTTTCGATACTTCAACCGACCATGGATGCAAAGTATGTATTCCTCGCAGTCATCATCAATTCCACCAAACAGCGTTTCAAGGAATGATGTGATGTTGTCCAATTTGGGATTTTAGTTTGAGAAATGAATTGTGATCCAATCAAATCATCAAACAGTTCCATATTTAGAGCTTGCTCTTGATTATTGATATTGATTATTATCGATAAAGGATGGATGCCAAAGTAGACCAGAGTCGCAGGGAAAAACAGTCGGCCATTTTTCTGGCTTCAAAGCTTCACCCTTCCAATTTTGTGTTCCAGAATGATAAAGAATATAAGCAACGAATTTTGACCATCCACCGTTCTCAATCGTTCGTCGAAAATCTAATAAAAGAAATCAAACTATGAGTCACCCTTCACAAAAATCAAAATATTACTACATACTAAATACCCGCGTCATAAAATGTGAGGTCTCCTCCTTCCTCTATCAATGATCGTAGATCTTTATTGTCGACTTTATACAGCTGGACCAGAGCAAAGTACGTTTCGTTGATATTATCGGAGTATTTGTACTCGTTATTTATAGCATGCCATATATTAAGATCGTATCGGTTGTCCGTCAGGCCGTCCCGGCCAACAGTATCATCGATAACTTTTGAATGCGTTGACCTTCTTGAATTTTGAAAACGGCAGATTGTCAAGCCTGCGATTATCTCTGCCGATTTCGTTAATTAGCCCATGACCTCAACCGGAAGGGGAATCAAACGAGGTCGCGAAAAAAGTTTTTTTCCAACTCCGAAACGGCTGGACTTTTTTAAATTTTGACAACTGGACATTGTCAGGGAAAAAACATAAGCTTTAGGGTCAGGTCTTGACCTTTCTAAAGATCACCGAAATATAGTGACAACACAATAACTCAGAAACGGTACAACTTTTTAAAATTCTGACAACGGGATATTGTCAGAGAGGAAATCATGTTTTCTGATCACATCTGACCTCTCTGACATTAACCGAAATTTGGTGACAACGCTATATCTCCGAAACGGTAAGATTTTAAAAAATTCTGACAACGGGATATTGTCAAAAAGAAAAACATATGCTCTAGGGTCAGGTCATGATCCCTTGTTGTCAATCAAATTTTGTTCAAAAACCGTTCAAAACCCAAATTTCGAAACGGTTAGACTTTTTTAAGTTCTGACTTCACCACGTTGTCCGGATGGGAGGTATCTCCTTTGGGTCTTAATTTGACTTCGTTACCTCAACCGGAAGTAGGTCAATTAAGAGATAAAAACTGATTTTCACTTTCTCCTTACAGTTTCTCATTGTGCCCACACACAAACCCTTGTTGTCGCACCAAAGTAAAAAAAGATAAAGATGTCCCCGGCGTGACCTCCAAATTTACGGTATAGCCGCATTTTGAATAAGAGATTCTTATGTAAATGTAGTTTTAATTGGCTTTGTTGAGCAAATACAAAATTTAGGTAAGTACGTCGTATTTTGTATTTGCAATGAATATTTTTGGCCTCATCCAAGTGCACTTTATATAAATCTCGTCAATTACAAGTCTCCGCCAATTGTTGAACCGTTGCCATTGACTACCAAAAATTCTACTCTTCATAATGAATACCAAAAACATGTTCGAGGACGATGATTTCAAATGTGTACTCTTTGACGCGAGAGGTGTTTTTTTCAGAGTGGTCATGATTGCGAAAAAGACTTTTGCAAACACAATTGCAATGTTGTACGTCTGAGACCATAAGTTGTGGACAACCTAACGAGATCGTCTGCAGAAATCTTCTGAAAAAGTGTTCTGAAGAGATCATATGGGCGAGGTGATGTTTTGAGAACAGATAGGAGAACAGAAATAAAAAATAACCAGTCGAATTTTTTGACATCTTTGTAAAGTTATTTTTACGCGAAAATTGAACTGTTCGTAAACTCTAAAATTGTAAAAACGAGTGCAAAGATTTACAATTTTTTTAAATTGTATGCAAGAAAATTAACTAATGTGAGACACGTTCATTCTGAAAAAATGGGATTAGTGTGGGGGGAGGAGGCAGGTAATCAAGACGGGAATCAGAATGAACCCACTCTGTTGGATCGAATTAGAAATTTTATTACGTAAGTTTACTTTTCACGTAGTAGTTCCTGCAACAATTACGTTTATTTAGCATTGTATACATTGCCATTTTTTATTGAGTGATTGTCAGATTTTATTTTGATTTTCATTTAAAAAGCTTCCTCTGGAACAACCTCTTAGCCGTGGCAATCATTGCCATAATTTTTGGAGTTATTCTACAAGGTTTTCTTATGGTTTGCCACACACGGGAACCTTTGTCAATTCGCCTAAGTTGACGGCATTGGTGAAACAAATCGAAGTAACGTTGCTTTTTATAGAAGACAGGATTGAATACTGCCTGGTTGGACCCCTTGATGCGGCTGAATATGAGAAAAATGTGAGATTATTATACATTTTCGCAGGTACAGTGTTTTTATTGTAGCAAATTTAATAATTACTGACTAGCTGACCTAATTTATCCTGGTCCATGGTTCTATCCATAATTATTTTCTGGTAATTAACTCTTGTAATATTGGATTGGTTATGGTTTTAAGGAAAATGAACATACCTTCTCCAGTTTAACCTTTCACAGTCGGAATTTTTTACGTATTTTAGCCAATCCACGTCACTGCTAATTTTTTTTGAGGTTTCGAGTTATTTTTAAAAAATCTTGTTATAGTTGCATGTAAGTGTAGTCATGAGATGGCCAACAAGTACGTCGCGAACTCATTTTCATTTTTGAAACTTTTTTCGGGTTTCAAGTGCGATGACCGACAATGCAACAGATCGGAGTTTGAGTACAACCAAGTCTACTGACTGAAAGTTTTGCCAAATCGTTTTCTATTAGTTTTTCATTTTTGTAATATACAAATATAGACGATGATTTGCATGAAAGTCAGATATGACGTGTTTTTTTAGATCGCCTAATAATGATGTTTAATTTGCCTTGCATGCTGGTTAACAGAAAAATCGGGATAATTTATTTAAACACCACCAAATACAAGCGTTTGTTATGGGATTACGTGGTATGCTTCTTCAGGCTAACACCCCGATGCCTTCCATCATTGAAGTTGATGCTAACTTGAAAGTTCCTAATCAGTTTGACTGCACTTTTATAAATCGCCTTCCATTTTGTATAAGCGTTATGAATAAGAAAAACTGGGCCATTCCAATCATCGAGAAAGTAATTCAACTGCCATTAAAAAGAAGAAGGTTGTTTACCACAACGGCAAATTTACAACAAGACGGAATTATTACATTCATTGCCGGGAACACGATGTCAACGGGAAAGGAATTATTAGGAACAATGATTTTGAAAAATGTAAAGCCAGTTGTTCCACGAGGAACCACCGAAGTATGCTAGATTCTGCTAATCTTCATTCAACATCGAATGAAATCGAGAAACTGAATTGAATACTGAGAAAGTTTTGGGGAAAGAAAAAAGAAGAAAATGAGATTTCCATTAATAATTCGAAAAGATGGATATCGATTGATATATTCTAAATTAATTTAAAAATGATTCTGTACTTGGTATACAGTTGATAATAAAAATGTACAAGTGTGTGTAAATGTTATAAGGTGCTTTGTGAGTTTCTTGTTTAAGTCAATTTAGCCTAAATGTGTCCGTTTTTGAGAATACAGATAAAATAAAAAACATCTTCGAATACCCCATTTGCACTCAGTTAATTCTTATGAGTAGTTTGACAAAATCACTGTGTAAATACAACAAATATTAAGTAAAACGCGCCAAAAACTGCTTCATTTTTGCTATAATATATGGTAAATAAGCTTGGATCGTAAATTTAGTGTCGCCATGAACGTTTTGGGTACGACACAAAAATGAATTTTAGCGACCCGATTATAACAACTGTCATTCTTTCAATATCCAAACGCAGCCGATTCCTGTCTTTTAGCACCAATTAAATACCTAATTAAACACGTTTAGTAAGACTAATACGTGCAATTTTGTTACTATCAGTAGCTGCCCAAAATAGACTCGCCACCTCTACTACATTGAATAACCGTACTGTCTGATGAAAATGCGAGACATTCAAAAACACTACTAGCAGAAGAAGAAAATGGAATTGGATGCCATGCATTCCGGGGTTGTCGAATCTGTGTATTTTAAAGAGGTATTTCCATGGCAACGGAGTGATTTTCCAGATTCTTCGGATGTTTATAGGCAGTTGGGCGAAGTTGGTTCCGGTTTCAATCATTTTTATAATGGGAAACAGGGAATAGTGTTGATATGTATGGCATTTTTTCAAAATTGTATTCCGTCCGTGTTAAAGTCGAGATAGGGCATATTCCATGTTGTCCGGTTTTCACCGTTTTGGTGAGATATGGTAAACACGGAGTGTGCCAATGTGTGTACGCTCGTGCTATGCCATAAGGGTGGGTTGTTTACGGTACGGGGCGATTCATTCGAGGCCGAGGGGAAGCTTGTGTTTGTCGTTATATGTCTCGAGTGAGAAGGCAAAATGAGAAAAAGCTAACAAACATGTTGTGCATCAAAATGTGTACACTCGAGCTATGCCATAGCAGGATGCCTAAATATTATACAAAAAGTTTAGGGTGATTGGGAGAATTGCATGCTGTCACGAGCACGAGGGGAAAATGTGATGCTTGTAGAGTGTGTACAATCATGCTGCAGTGTACTAGGGTACACGAAAAATGTGCAATGAATGTGTGAGCAACAGTTACAGGGGTGCAATCTTAACATTTCTGGAGAAGCACAAATGAAAAGGAGTAAAGAGAAAATGGAAAGTTTGTCGAGGAAACAGTGTCTGGTGTGACAGGAGGAGGGCAAAATGAGAAAACGAACATGTTAGCATTGATTCATTCATGTTTCTTTGATTCATGTAACAAACATCAATGAGTGTACAATCATGCTACACCACAACAATTCCACTGTATACGGTAGGAAATGTATGGCATTTCAGCAACCCTTTTAACTTTGGATCAACTTTTACTGCGTGACTACCTTATACGTGGAAAATGGAAAATGCACCGCCTAAATCTACTCTCTCACAAAACACGACATTTGATTACATGGTATATATAACATATATATTTATTGCACAACAATTGTTGAGGTGCAAATTCTCCCGGGAGACTTGAAGTAAATATTATTAAACCAACTGACACAATACACATTACACAATGCACACCATCATACATAATTTCACTACATTTTACATACGTGCTCATCACATAAGAAACATCGCGAATTATATACAATTTTTACACAAACATGACACACTTCGCGAACAGAGCTTCAATTCTCACTTTCATAACCACTTGACGAATTATTTTCCACCATACTCGGTTTTGTCATTGAGTGCGGAATTGATCCCCGCATACCCCAGCAGCCAGCAGAGCGACGATTTAACTCCGCATCTCTCAGAAATGGGAGATGACACACATTCTCTGAAGCTGGGACATACGATGTTGTTGACTCATTCTCTCTCCCGACCGTGGTGGAAACAAGCGCACGATGCACTTTTTTTCATACTAGGAAAAAAATAAAACGGTTGCAATTCATAATTATTGACGAAACTTCAATGGTCGGAGGGGAATTGCTCAATGCTGTGCTTAAGATAATTCGAATGGCGAAACGGACAAAAGGAAAGCTTTTTTCCTGCTGTTTACTTTTGACACTTGACTCGTTACAGCTGCTGCCAATTGGAGATTTTCCCCTGTTTACAGTCCCAAGCGGCAATTTGACTCTTTACGCAAGCAAGGGCATTAAAATATACGAGAATGTGCGTCTTAAACTAAAACACGCAAAAAACGTCAGGCAGAGCTATTACGCAGAATTTACTGCTATACTCGAGCGCATACATTCGCATTGTCCCACCGAAGAGGACATCTTTGCCAGGTGTGCTCAGAAAATTATCCCACGTTTTATTTCGGTCAAACTCTAAAGGTAATGATTACGGGAAACTTGTTTGTGTCTGGTAAACTCGCCAACGGAAGCAAAGCTTTGATTGATATTTTTTAAGTTCAATCTAAGAGTGGCCAGAATTTATCACGGTTTGCGTTTTCGGGTACACGGGGATCGCCCTGAGTGATTTATCTGTTCCGATCCACCCTTTCAAAGATGTGATGTGGTGTCCACATTTTAACTATAAAATCGATTTTCCTTTTTTCCTCTACGCAACTGCAATGCAGTTACCACCAACAAGATGCAGGGATTGTCTGTAAAAGCAGCTTGGGTATGCCTTAACAATCTCAGTCAGTATTTTGACCGCAGAACATACATCGCACTCTCAAGAGTTAATGAACTAAATAATTTGGTGATTGAGTCTGAAAGACCTCATCGAGACTTGTTTCAGCATGCCTCATAACTGCGATATTTGCGGTCAATGGATTTTTGCTAATGACTGTACAAACATTTGTATATATTGCACAGTTAACCATCCTAATCAAGAAACCATAGCATTGGTTGAATTTCTGATTCAAAACGAACTTTTCCCTCTCACAGTCTATCAAGAAGCTTTAATTTTTTATTCAAAATTACTACACACAGCAAAAGCAAAGTACCCGCTTTCTGCTCGTGTTGAGAACAGAATACAAAATAAACGAAACGGATGAAAAACGGCTCAGGTGCATTTACCAATGACAACTTTGTGGATACAAAAATGAAGATATTGAAGATTTCAGCGACCACATTTTCACTCATCACTGCGAATGCGGTGAAGTATTTGGCTATGTGTGCTCTGGAGTTCAACGTGGCGGAGCCGTGGAAAGTTTTGAAGCAATGGACATGCATGGAAATCCCGTTTTCCGAACGGAAATGGAATTTCAAGGCAGCGCAATCACATTTTCGTATGAATACAAGGCGACACTTTTGTTCATTGCAGATGCAATTGATGAGATTGGTAGTGCGCTCACGCAACTCATTTACCATTACTTGATCAAATTTTGAGGAGTGAGACTAAAATTCCAAATGGATTTTGAGATGAAAAATTTAAAATCGGGTGAACTGACCCGTCGCTCTTACAACAACTGTCCTCTGAGAATTATGGCTCAACCTCATCGTAGAGAGTCGATTGAGTTTGCAACAAATACACTAATTTTTCCTGTAAAAACATTAAGCATTTTTTTTAGTAAAAGCAGCGTAAAAAATTTAATTCAAAGTCCACATTACGCTAAAAAATATTGTCCTATTGCTCCTGGAGGATATCTTCCACTTCTTACACAAGATACTGTTCCAATGTAATAAATAAAGTGACGCACAAAAAAGTGTCTGGAACTTGCCAGCGAAAAACGTTTTTTGGTTCAAAGACATGCAGGAGCTCCGATTTCCTCCTTTCAGAATTTACTACCAGTTTTTGTATGCCACAAAATGAAAATTGTGGGATATGCTCTCGTCGTGCTGAATGTATATTCCAAGGTGGACGTATTTGAGCTTGACCTCGAAAATGACGCAGTGTGCAAGTTTATCAACAGTTGTTTTTCAGGCACTCGAGTGTCAAAAAGAAATGGAGGCAGAGCCCTTACCACTTGTTTTTGCTGCCAAAGAAAGAGAAATTGCCAGTCAATTGACACACTGTCATTTATGTTAGAAAGTTTTCACCAAAAAAAAGTCCGTCGTTATTGACGACGATGGTTTCAATCGATTTGCCCCAGAGGATTTTATTTGTTTTTGGCGTAACATCAATAAACAGCCAAATCGCTACATACCCGCTTTTTGTCACTCGAGTGGCATCCAACATTATTAAAAAATTTGTCTGATATGTCTCGACAAACAAAACAATGTTTCTTGCTCGAAGCATTGACGACGTGTTGTTTTACTCTGAACCGTGTAGTACGGCTCTGTGGCACCGTGAATATCTCAATGTAAATTTATCCCAAGTGTGTAGTGACACTGACATTCAGAGTTTTCATTATTAAATTAAAAATTTCCCAATTCTGACGTCAAGCTACTGGCTGCTTGTCCTCTTTTTCCGAGTTTGTTTCTACGCAGCGCACAGGATTTGTATCAGCCATTTGCTGAATAAACAAGTGACATGATGGATATGGAAACCATGGACACTTTATCAATAGAAGTGTACAATGACTCTTTTAAAGTATACAGCGAGTTTATTGTAAAAACTTGTACGACTATGCCAATATATACTTGAGGGCGCTGGTGTCTCGCAACCGCAATGGAATCTTTTAACAGGTTTTGCACTACAGAATTCAAAATTGTGTTCATTTTTGTATAGTTTGAGTAGTTTTGTACAGAAAATTGTGAGTGGAAATCTTGTTACTTGCACTCAAAGAAGGGTTGAAGAACGTAGCGCAAGAATGGGGTTTGACAATGTAAAACCGGAAGAAAGGGTAGAGCTTCTTTCAGTTGAATTCTTTGTAACTGGGGTGCTTGGCAGAACCGCTCGCTGTTGGGGGATATTACGTTCGGCCAGACCCTAGCCTTTTTTATTTAAACGGAAAGTATCCTGATAGTAAGGGATTTATATTGACGGTGGATGTCCAATTCCCGGATTGGCTGCATGAATGGAGCCAGTCAAATCTCCTTCTCCGGATGAAAATGAGTACTCAAAGTTGTCATGAAAAGGACATGAGCAATGTAGCAAAAATATCAAACAAACACGCTCATTGCCTCTGCATGAATTGTTTTGCAAACTTTAATATTTCAATGCACTGGGATTTGTTGAAATTATTTTTTTCATTTGGTCATAACCAAGCTGCACCAGGTGTTTGAGTACGAAAGTACATATCTGGAACCGTTTGTGAATCTAATTTTTCCTGCACAAAAAAAAGATGTGAAAGAATTCGCTAATGCAGCCAAGCTAATTGGCAACAGCTGCTTTGGAAAACATTTACAGAGTGTAAAATATGTACGTATCACATCCTGCACAGGGGCAAAACAATTTGTAAAGCTAGTATCACGGGAAACGTTTTTGGACGCATAAATTATAACAAATAATCTTGCACTAGTGAGCAATAAAAAAAGTTGTGCTGGACAAAAACATTTGACTCGGATTTCAAGTGCTCGAAAAATCCAAATGCCATATATACAAACTGCTTTACCCGCACTAAAGCATTAAAGCATTTCCGGGTGGAACTGTAATACACTGAAACACGAACGGTGGTGTGTTACGATTGCCTACGCCGAGGGAAAACCTCGACTCAATTTTGTACACACTGATAGAGCACTTTGACTTTTCCTACCATTCACGTCATCACATTCCGTACGATGAATCAAGGAAAATGCAACCACTTTTGCTCAGAGTTGAGCACATTAATGTAAAAGAGATTGTGTGTCTGCGTGCCACGCAGTATGCGCTTTTAATTCAATGTCCGACATGCACAGAAAAAAAACGAGTGCATGACTTGTAACAGTGGAATACTAGTGAAAAACCAAAGTGGGGGTAAAATAAAAAAATGCTAAAGCTGTTTCATGGCCAATGGCAATATGTTTCCTTTAGTATTTTTAACATATAGTAATTGCCACTGATTCACTTCCACAGGCGTTTGAGAATATATTCTTTGGTCCAACAAATATTTCAAGCTCAAGAATTGAAATTACACTGGACTAGTGTTCAATTCCACAATGGGCGGGTTTTGAGTTTGATCAAAAACTTTACAAAAGAGTTTGATTTATTCATTTGACGTGTACGCAAGACTTAGCTTTTGAAAATTTAACAAAATTGCT
>JAHZMW010004914.1:0-12397 GCA_027743745.1 Alloscopus bannaensis | reverse complement strand
CTTGGTCAGGGCCCAAAAATTAGGAATCGGGCCCGGGCCGGGCCCGGGCCTCAAAATTTTAGGCCCGGCCACTCTCTAGTAAAGACGAGACTCCTTTTTATATACGTGTGTTTAAAGAACGAAAATGTTTTTTCCCAGCGGAAGGCTAAAAAACGGGGAAGGGCAAGGGCAAGTCTTTAAAAAATGCTTTACTCATATTTACTACAATAATGTTTGCATTTATCATGCTACCTCAATAACATCATGCCTTGACGAACATTTATCACGAGAGTTTCTGCTTGCCATATGGATGTATGACGATGATGAAGATGATTAGATGATCATGATCGTTCCTAATTTTTCCATTACATGTCAATAATACGTCAACACCGCGAGTATTTTACGGTCCATCAATAAAACCAAATGGAGCGAGTGTCAGGATGTGGAGATTGTGCGTGTCTGTGTTTGCGAAACTACATTATTGAGCCAAACTGATCGCTCAAAGTTACTATCAGCAAAGTTGCAACCTTCTGCCTTGTATGCACATCCCCACCTCAACCCCTCCAACTAGCAAATAATCATAATATTTAGAACACTTCCATTGTTTCTACTTTAGGAGAGATATGTGTGAGTGCCAAAACTGAGTATTGCACGTCAAATTCCTCGCTTTTTCCTTATCTACCGTTGATGATTTTGTGTGCGGTGGTAAATCCATGAAAAAATATTTAATATTAGTGTTTCTAGTCTTGTGAGTTGAGTACGTGAACCAACGAAAAGTTGCAGGCATTGTAATCAATATATTTGCATAATATGCACATCGTCGTCATCATCATCGTGATTTCTGCACTATGTGAAAAGGTAAATTTGGTGATGATGATGATGATATTTTACTTTATTCCCTCCACTTCAATTCGTATTACTATGAAGCATGTATTCCCATAAGTTATTCTTATTTCTAGCTATTTCTATCGGTGTGGTCCACATCAAGTTTTGCAAATCAGCGTTTGGATTCACTTACATGTACCTATTTAATCGTTGGTAGAGAACTGACTGGTTGTTTTATGCTCAAAGGTGCGCTCCGTAATGTATGACATAATCGCACGTTTTCGCTCATTGTTCATATAAAAAAATTTAACATGATGATCACGGATTAGTTTATGAATCATTATTATCTCACATCATCATCGTCGTCATCATCATCACAACAAAAATATACCTTTATGCTTAGGGATAGTGAACAACGCAGTTTTTTTCAAGATCATGGTCATCATCATCACAGAGAATTAACTGTTGACAAAAGTGAAAAATTACACGCTTCCCCAATTCTCAATTTACTCGAGTGAGGGCCACTGTGTTATTTGTATGAAAAGTGTGATCTGCTCGTAAATGCACGTGTACAAAGGTGATGAAATAAAATAATCATTTGATCATCAACAAGAGATAACCAACGTGACCGCATTTGGAAGTCAAGTTGAAGGGAAGAGTGAATATGTACATTTGTCGCATGTTTTTTTTTTAATTTAGAAATTGAATGAAAACTAAATTTGACAAGAGTCAGACAACAGTTCCACACTCTTATTCTCAGCGGGTGGAAAAGTAGCTCCAGAAATAATGACGCTCTCAGCTCACTCCTCCAATATTCACTTACGAGAGGTTACTAGCATTCTACACGATTTGCAAATTCCTCCCAAGTTTTTTGCTACTTAAGCTTACAAGCATCTCTGTTTGCCCTCATAAGATTACTATTTTTTATACATGTAAGCTCCCGTAAATATAAATGAGATACTTTACAGGTCCGGACGCACAAACGGTTGTGTGAAGTTTACGATTTTGTGAGTGATCATGTAAGTAGCTCAGGAGAGCAGCAGTGCAATTTTTTATGTACTTAACAAGACAAGTCAAAAGTGAGGAACGAGCCACTTGATTTACATAATATGGTTATGAGCCATCCAGAATTAATTCTTTACGACCTCTCTTCAAAGCTAGAGAAAAAAAGCTTGCGTACTTTCTGCTGCTTGCATTCACACCGTGTTCCACTGACAAGAGTCACGTTAACTTTGTAATAATTATGCTTTATGTGAGGTTTTTAAGTGAGAACAAGGTTAATCAGAGCTCTCTCCACAAACCGAGAGCTCAGTTGAAAACAAATCTGTGCTAAATCTCAATGGATGATGAGCATATGTTTGCAACGGTTACGAGTAGCTCCTAGTTCAGGTTAAGTCGTCTTGTTTAATGGCTAATGTTACGGATTGACGAGTGAGTGTAAGTTTAGACATGACTCATGATAAATGTATTTTGATGTGCTGGCGCTCTCTCTCTCTCTGACAGAAATGTGAGGGTTTTATGTGAATACCAAAAGTATACAATTGGAATCTCATTTCAAAGACGGAGATATAAACAGAGACAAAAGATCAGAGGATTCTTCGGGAGTGAAAGAAATTGTTGATGCTCTTGTGAGAGGATGCGTTCTTTTTCGAGTTCGCACATGTACGTGACTTCTTTCAACAAGGAATGTGTAAGCAAATAAAGTTGCGATTTTTTTTAAAAAAGTAGATGAATGTACAAGATGATTGCAAGTCGACGAAAATCGACAAAATTGGGGGCGTTTAGAACTCGATTCGGTGACGAATGACGAAAATAGGAATGGACTGTATCAGTTGTAACCGCTTGGCTTTTTTATGCTTCGGAATGCCTCCGGACAAACGTCCGACCTCATCCTCCCCAACCTTTTGCGCAATTCTGACAAAACTTGCATTGAAGGAGCTTATAATAATGATCCATGATGCACAACTGCAGAGTTAAAATCCACGGTGGCAATGTGAAAAAAGCTAATATTCAAAACGAGGTGACCTCTGACCCTGCTTTATCAAGCGTACAAGGATTAGCGCTCGGGTGAAATAACGATATGAGCTGCAAATGTTCAGACGTGTGTAGTCCGCGTGAGATTTGTCGTAAAACAGCATGAGAAGTCTCATCCATCAACTTTTTTTTGCATTATTCTCTATGTGCATGACACTGTGAAACGAAGCAACTGTTTTTCATACTATCAAATGCAGCTTGAACTGCAGTGCCACACAGATATCAACATGAAAGTGATGCCGACTGGGCTGTCACCGATTCCCAAAATGACCATTTGAGTCACGTCGATATCTGAGCATGCAAATATTTTCACTCTAATAAAAACTGTTTTTTTTTTCTCTCCTGCATCTGCAACGGATCTGTCGGTGCACAGTAATAATCATAAAAATGTCTTGTAAAACGTCCAAGACGAAGACCAATAGAATTCTCATGAGCAATGCATATGGATGCCAAAAATGGCCATAAACCAAAAACATCTAGGACAAATTCTATACTCCATACAACTCCTTCGGAGAGACTAATCCACTTCTTAACTTTTGCCACAGCAATAAAACGAATGACCCAGAAGATCACACACAAAAAGACTACTTTCATCAAACAGGAGGCACGTGAAGTGGTTGCGTCTTTTTTGTGCAAAATGCAGCAGAGTAATTAATAAAATTCAATCTGTTCCAATTCACGTAGAAAAATGGTAATACTGAGCGCTTGTCTTTGTTAGGTGAATGCATAACGCTGTAAGTAAATACTGTTGACAAAGGGAACTTTTAATATTATAGTTTACACAGGTGTGGTGTGCAAACTAATCAGATCATTTTGTACTTTTTACTCAACCTAACTAAATGTCAAGGTGAAGTTAGGCGAGAACAGTTGAAGAATGCGGAGACGACGGGATTTTCTTTTCGTATACACTAACCAAATAGCGTGCTCTCTCAAAGTGTACAGTTTTGTACTCAGCGAACATTACGCGAATTCTTATGAATTTTTATGAAAATCTGCAAAGAAAAGAGTAATTTTCATAAATCGCTTAGAAAATGGTGTCAAGGCGTTGCATGATGATCATAATGCTGAAGCTAAGCTTTACGTAAACTTTTTTCTCTAATGTTTTTCTTTACGCGTCCAAACAGACTCCGTTTGACCGGCATATTTATGGAAAAGAAACACGCATCTTTAAGATGCATAATATGATTTCCTTCCCCCAACTCTGCAACCACCAAAGGATCACGGATTTGTAAAGTATTTGTTTGCAGGTCCTGGTGCGTTTGGAGGAAGTTCCCCTGTCGTGCATGTTTGTATTTATTGAGCATGAAAAAACCTCCCGTTTTTTGCTAACATTGGCATTGGGTTGCCAATCCGAGAAGACACCACGGCACCTTGTTTACATTGTCAGACACATTCCATCGAAAGAGAAGGGGGAAAAACGGTACAGAGGATTCTCTCAGTCTCAATTTCCATTTCGGATTTTACACGTCCCAATCGAAATCATCGTTCTACCAAACCACACTCTCTTCCTCCTTTTAAACAAACTGCTTCCTGCATTCACACTAATTGTCTTGGATGCTTCACCTAATCTTGTGGAGAGAGAAGGTGCCATGTGCTCCAATGAAGACGTTGCGTGTCTACAGAAAAAAAAGCATGTTTACGACTTGTGTTTTAGAGTTTTTCCTCCGTTTTCTACTTTGTTCCTATGCCTTTGTATCGCTCTGGCTTCCATTATCTTCACAAAACATACAGACAGAGGTGATAGAGCGACGTTGTGAAACAACTGAATGAAAGGAAGGAATGAGGAAATTGGCATTACTCCTGCAACTCTGGAACACAATAAATGCGAACCACAAGAATGACTCCCATTTGCACACATTTGACGACGACTCGTCGTTTGAGCATTGGGAAATTTTTCGTGTGTCTTGGTCAATGAACCGAATTGGAGGAGGATTGGCTAGGTTAGCTAATTAATTTACTCACTTGAACTTCCTCCTCGAGCAGTCCAGTTTCCGCAGCGGTCAACATCAATTCGCTCGGGTGGGGATTTTTCGTCTTTTGGAACTGCTTCTCCAAGTACTCCTGCTGCTCCTCGGTGAGCCGGAGTTCCACACTGAGCCCAGACTGCTGAGGGGGAGAGGGAGAGGTGGTTCCGTTCTGAACTTGCTGAGGCTGCCCTGAGCTGTAGCGAAATGTGCTGGTTGCCATTTTTTTCTGATCCTGTCTTATCTGCAGGAGATAATAAAGTATGGAATGAGAAAGGGCGGGTCTTGTTAATATCCGTTATGATGTTGTGACTCCTACTTTGGTATACATCACGCCGTCATAATATGGAATATGCATTAAGAAAATAAAGAGCCACTGCAGCAAAGGGAAAAGGTCAGAGAGGAAGCTTGATGCGTATTTTCTTGGAGTACGTCGAAGCAGCAGCTTCTCAGAAGTTTTTATGAAGCCGACAATATGGGTACCTATAGCATACCTTTGTTCTTCGTTTATTGTCTTGCCATCTCACATTTCGCCATATCACACCACCATTACGCTCCTCTTGAAATGAGAAGACAAAAATGGATTGAATTTCTTATCGAATTTCTCTCCCTTGAAATCCTCAACGTCATTATATAAACTACCAGTGACTCTCTGTTATGTGTGCTTCCACAAGGTGATATGGATACATCCGATTCTCCCGAAATCGCTGTTAGCAAACATACAACACATCGATGCACAACGAATCGAGTAGATTTCACAATAAATTTATCACGCTTACACGCTCACCGTCCTTGTACATGTTTGCTGAATGAGTGGCATTCGGAAAGAACGAAATAAGTAATGCGAATAATGTTCACAGAGAGAATGAGTGTCACACTAATGAAATAGCAATATGCATACTAACGTAATGCATACATATTTATAAAATGCTAACAGAAAGATAAGAATAATACGAATATGCAAGGAGGATGACGTCCTCCTAAAGCTTGACTAAACAATGGTGAAAAAAAACATTATCAAACAATTAATTCTGAAAGTGACGTAAATGCAAACGAAATTTTCTCTCTGTGAATCATGACAACGACGATGACAGGACTCATGTACATCGTGATACTGACCACTGACCCAATGACTCGCCGGAAAACACTTAAGGTCCGTCATCAGAAAGAGTCTAAAACGATT
Organism: Alloscopus bannaensis; assembly: GCA_027743745.1. Taxonomy (NCBI): domain Eukaryota; kingdom Metazoa; phylum Arthropoda; class Collembola; order Entomobryomorpha; family Entomobryidae; genus Alloscopus; species Alloscopus bannaensis. Next base: position 6,412 of record JAHZMW010004914.1, on the reverse strand, counting down.
ATTCTTTGTAGTGAATGGTTGCACCATTTTCCCTAATTGCATGTCACTTAAGGCCAGAAAAAGTGTTTGAAGAAAAAAGCTATTTATTACTTTTTTCTTCGTACATAATATGCATAAGATGATGTCCGTCCTTAGACCTTGGATTTCATGCAAAGACTTTATTTAAAGGGTTATTCCCAAAATGTTCTTTTTGGAATCAGAGTACATCCAAATTTTTAATACATAACAAGGCTTACCAGAATACGTCCAAAAAGATTAGCGAGCTGCTAAGTGTCGTTGATGTAAACGAAGAGGAAGTAGCACCTGGATTAGCGATGATATGATATTCACAAAGTTGTCACAGGAATTTCGCACTCTTTCACAAAGTTGTCGTAGCAAGAAGTAGCACAAGTTGCATGCACCACGTTTTCACGAGCACGCGAGAACAGATTTGTTTGACTGAAACAAGTCAGCGCTGCACGAGGATGAATGTTCACACGCAGCTTCCACGACGACGACTGACTGGGCAAAGTAGAAAAAAGCCTGAACTCATTCACTCACAAGACACGCATCACGCTGTGCTCAAAAGGGTTGATGAGAGACCATTAAAGAATAGACCGTTCCTTTGTGCAAGCTTTCTGGAAGGTTTGATTTTGCAAAGACGCAAAATTGAGTGCTTCCACTCTGCACTTTGGTGCATTTGATTCACTGTCATTTTTTCCAGGAATAAAGTCTCAATGCAAAACCAACTACAATTTGGATCGTTGAGCTGGTCATATAAATGTTTCTGTAGGTACTCCAGTTGCTTCATTAAGCAAATGTTTTGCCGATTCGCGAAGGAATTACTCCCATGGATTAGTGACGACTTTGAACTTGAATGTATTCTTAAAAATGAAATCTTTTAAATGACAGTTGTGTATCTGGAACGACCATATTAATAATACGATACGACAATAACTACAAAATTAATAGTTTTCTCACTTTGTCATTTGTATACGGGTAAGTATTCTTTCTTTGCATGCATTTTAGTTTAAAATTAGAAAAGAAAGTTAAACTTGTAAGTATAAACGACTTGTAGATGAGCGCAAACGATTAGGAGTGCGTTCATTTGATGTACAATTTTGTTGACGGCATTTGCACATTGTCTTTTCCATTGGCTACATTATTGTTCAAAAATTACTAATACATCTCATTTCTCTCACTCATTAACTGCACATAACTTTTATGCGCTTTCATCAGTATCTACAAAAGAGAACCACAAGGAAACATTAAAAGTTAGGTAGTACATCGAAGCATTCTGAGGGCATCTTGAATTTAATTTGCTGACGTGTAACAAATTGAGATACGTCTTCTGATTGTACGATTGACCGTGTCTTGTAAACTTTATGATTAGTTTAATGTTCACATCGGACGATGAACAAAATGTTAAGTCGACACGGGCTCTGACATTTTTAGTTTGTAATACAAACAGTCAACACAAAATATTAAACGTTTGTTTGTACTAAATATTACACAAAGTTTACGAAGCCAAAAATACTAGAGAAATCTAGAGAAAGCAATTGCAATGCAGACGAAACAAAACCTCACCTTTCGTCATGGTTTATGTAGACTACTGTCCATCCTGGCGTGAATATATCCTCCAATTGTTTTCTCGTACAAATTTTACCTTTGAATAAAACCTTGCAAACTTTGTTAGCTAGAAGACTGAAAGGCATATTCTCGATGTTCTGACCTTTGAAAATCAAAAACGTTGTCTTATTCGAGATGTATACGTCAGTAGCTTTAAATTGGTGAATTAGTTAATATATGTTTCACCTTGCCCCTACCGGGTCAAGTGTCGGGTCGGATCGGGGTTACCGGTGTCTTCCATTAAACATCCCCATTACCATTCTTTGTTACCGATTTTTCCGCAACACATCGAGTTAGACATAATTAGTAATTGCTCAGTTTACATCTAGCACCAGGAGCACCGCCCCCGTGATAAGGCATTCACAGTACATCATCCAAAAGGAACATGAAGCTGTTTTTTGGGAGAAAGTTCGGTGTTCTTTTCATCGAGTGTTTTAGTAAGTGTTACACTAAATGGCCAAGCTAATGCCAAAATTGGAAAAAAATTTGGGTTCGCAAACAACATGAAACGGAAAAGTGTAACGCTTGGGTATTCATGTTCACGAAAATGCGCGAGGCATACATCGCGCCGTGCAAGGCGAAAATACGAAAGCTGGGATCTTTTAGATTTGTCTGTCACCGTTCGGCCAACGCTAATAGAACCACGTTGCACCACTTCTTGTTTCCGGAGGTGCGGGATTCAGACATTGGAGGGTTGCACTCTGAAGAGGAGGGAAGGTGACACTCGTTTACTGATGGGCTACTAAGGGGTATTTATGTGAAAAGGGAAAGATGGGCCCATCAAACTCTCCTAAGGTTATATTAAATCAAAACCTGGCACGAAATTACCTAATTAAGCAAGAAACTGTATGCGCATTAGAAAATTAAGCAAAAAATCGTATGGCACGTTTGAGAATTAACAAGAAATGCATATATCGCATGGAAAAATTAGTCCATTAGTATGAACTTTATCAACAAAAACTTTTTTTTTGCTTTTTAGACCAATTTATTGTTAAAACAAAACAACAGCTTATTATGAAAACTGCCGGTTGGTCAAACTCATGATGTACAGCAATCTATTGGAATTGTCATATTATTATATTTGTTTGCGCAAATAAATGGATATTAAAGCGGAAGTCATAGTTATCTGTTTTGAGGATGTAAGGAAGTTGTGTGGGAGAAACGTTTGGGAATGAAATTTTCCGTTTTTTAAATCCCCGCAGCATCTTCTGTGTTCTAGGAAATTCTAGTTTCAATTCAAAGCAAAACACGGTGACAAAATAATCCGACAAGACGACAATCGAAGTAAAACATATGTGATTTAATAACCTTCTTCCTCGACTGTATTAACAATTTTCTCGAGTAAACACTAGTAACTTAAAATAACTCCTTCAGGCTTAATGAATAAGTAGCTACAAAACTTGTGTGTTGCTGTAAGTACAAAAAATGTGACGTATTTTTCAAAACAAAGTTTTTCAGTTATACAAACTACATCAATCTACTAATTGCAAGTTTTAACTATAAATGTTCTATCTAAATTTAAGCATTTTGAATTAGAAACTACGTGTTTTTTCTCACTCTCATCACATTAGTAATTTTGTTAAACTACAGGATACTTGCGATTTTCAAAACCAACACTAGAATAATATATTTAGCACATTTGATGCATGCGAAGTTTCAGAGAAACGTGTCGTACACATAATACGTTATAAACAAAATGTTTACCGTTACAATACAATATTTTGTGATTTTGCGACCAAGCCTATATATTAAACTGGATAGGAAGAGAGAAGTTCAGAGGTCATTGCCATTTTCTGCTCATCAGAATATATTTTTTATATAATGTAGTGTTTTGCTTGTAGGAAGAGATTTGTCTTAAAATCTTCGGAGATGTTGGAAGCCAGCCTTGTAACTGTCGTAGCGATCAGAGCTGTAGCTTCCTAGGCCCAGCCCACTGGTTGGTGCGAGACCCAAGCTGGCAGCCTATGTAACAACGGCACAGTCAGATTAACAATCACATGATTTAAAACGAAGAGTAAAAGCTCCAAGCAGTTAATAAAAATGACTTACGGAGTACATTGGTGGGGGTGGGATTGCCGGCAAAGAAGATCGGCCACCACTAGCACCAAGTGCAGTTCCTGCTCCACTTATCCACTGCTCAGTTCTTGGGGGCAACCTACAAACGTCAAAATCGTCAACAACACATGAAACCCATGTGGAATCCTCACAAAAGGAATAGAAAGTGTTGTGCAAGTCTCACCTCGAGGTGTCCCATGCTTCGAGCTTACGATCTTGCATTGGCCAACTCTCCCTGCCTGCCAACTGTGTCGAAGAACTCATTTGCAAAGAGAGCGAAGAACCTGGAGCAATGTACGAAGAGCGCTGCATCCACTGTTCGTCTCTGCCTTGAGAACGGGTCTCCTCTGAGAAACAAATGAGAAAGTATAACGGCAACACTTAAACTGGCGATTGAAGTGAATTTTAAACTGCGGTTTACCGTATCGTTCAGATGGACGCTTTGCAGACGATGCGGCCCGGCTAGAGGAATGCCCCCCTTCCGCCGAGTATCGTGGCACCAACTCTGACGACCCTGTGGCCGCTCGTGAAGGTGCTTCTCGAGCACGTCGATCCCCTTCCTGTAAAACAATTTATGGTACATTAGTTGTCACTATATTAAATGAGGTCACGCCACGTTGTGTGCCGAACAAGGCGTTAGCTTACCGCATCTCGACGAACATGAGTGCTCCGCTCATCACTCCGGTTCCGGTCAGGCCTCCCAGCTCTCTCGTCCCGAGCCCAAACATCTCGTCGAGATTCCCGAACTCCGATTGGGGAGCGGGTTCGGGGTTCAGCGGCGTGAGCTCCGTGAAGACGCTCTCGCTCGTATCGTTCCCTCTCGATTTTTCGCACTGCTTCTGTCTTCACATCTGGGCGTGCTCGACTGCAAAAAAAAATCGGGATTTGAATTAATCAACATCTAACACAAAATGCTGAACAATCAAGAAATTTTCAAAATCATAAAAAACCTTACTTTCTCTCAGCCTCCAGAGTGAATGGCTTCTTTCTCTCGGCTGACTCCCGTCGGTGATCCTTGTCCTCCTCGAAGGATCGTTTGAGTGCAGTGGATCGATGAGAGGAGTGCTCAATATTCATTTTCACCCTTCGCAACTCCTCCTTCTCCCTTTCAATTTTCTCGCGTTCCGCCTTCTGTCGCTCACGCTCCATCTTGAAGAGCTCCAACTTTTCCCGTTCAATTCGCTCACGCTCGTGGCGCAGCTTCTCTTTCTCTCTGGAATCAGAGGTCACACATTTGATTTGAGCTTTTGACTCAAATTATATTCGTATCAAAATTGCATCAAATGTTACCGTTCCAAGTGCTTGAACTCCATGTAATTCTGATACTCTAGCCGTTTCTGACGCTCCATCTCGGCCACGCGTTCGCGCTCCTCTTCCCTTTTCCGGCGTTCCAACTCTCGTTTCCGCTGCTCATCTCGAATCTCCTGTGAAATAAGATCCCATAATATAAATCCCAGATCGCAAATTCGCAGAAAGTTACCAACCTAGTCACAGAAACTCTTGTGTGATGCCGATTTATCTGGGTTTCTCTCTTGTTCACGAACTCACTGCGAGAGCGAGTCCGTTATTAAGAGTCTCAGATAAAACGACAAGGAAAAGCCTTTGATGCTACGAATAGCTTCAAAGGCGTGTACAGCAATTAAATTGTGGCATCAAAGTTGAGCTCTCAACTTTATGGAAAAGTCGCTCTACGATACTTCAAAGGAAAGACTATTCATCAAATTCTCTCTGCAATTTTAATATTAGTATGCATTGCTTATCTTCGCTGTTTCTGGATGCTGTTCATTCGGAGGTCACATTGAAACAGCTAATAGAGTTGAGTTATTGTTTTGTAAAATATTTTTTTTTGTATCGACAGCATTACTCGTATTTGTTCAAATGTTAGCGTATGTGGAGAGCGTCGTCGTCCTGGGGCGCCGCCCTGATGATGATAACCTCCTCCAGGATGTGGACGATGAAGCGGAACTCTGTCCCTGTGAACCCTGGTCACTTCGGCACGGGGCGGGCCTCCATGTCGTCGCCAATCCGGTTCTTTGTCGCGGCGCAAGTGTTGTCTCGGATGTCTCACGAGTTCTGGTCTGCGGCCTCTGTCGTGAGATTCCTTTCTTGCTGAGGTGTGAAGTCCGCGATCGCTGGGTCGTGTTGCTGAGCTTTTATCAGGAGACTTCTGCTTCCCATTTGATTCTCCCTCCTTCTTCTTCTCTGGGGAGGAGGAAGCGCCTCCTTCCTTTTCTCCAGTCTCCTCCACCTTCCCTCCCGCTGCCCGTGTTGCTTCCTTTCGCGTGTCCTTCACGATGTGAATTTCATCTGAATCCGACTTCACATCGGCTTCATCCGACTTTTTTCCTTCCTTCGACGCGTCCCCACCTTTCGATCCTTTCGAATCCTGAGCGGCGGTGTGACCACTGCCGTCCTGAGGGTCGGTTTCCGCCGCTGCAGCGACGGCGATCTCGTAACTCCGTGAAATTGAGCCGTCTTCGGGTGCCTGTGTGAGAGGACAAAGTACAATGGTTTGCCAACCAGAACACGGATACTCACGAAACCATCATGAGGGAATGATAATCAAGTGAGTACAACATTTAACAGAGAGAGAGAAGCAAGTCGAGAGATGTCTCCCCTCAGAGAAAACCGCTTTCTCCGAAGTCCAGGTGTCCCGGAGTCCGGATGATGTCGCAATACAATTAACACGGAATGGTTTGAGAGAGAATTTTGTAAGTACTTTTGAAACACGGATGTTCTTTCCCTTGAG
>JAHZMW010004913.1:0-19590 GCA_027743745.1 Alloscopus bannaensis | reverse complement strand
AACGACGATATGCTTTTCACATACTCACGCAAAAGTCAACAAACTCAGATGACTCTAGCTTGTGTTTGGTTACCATGGGGCAACTTGAGCTCATGAGTAAACAAACACAGATGCAAACACAGTAAACAAGAAAATGCACGTGGCCAGAAAAGCTTTTGCCTAAAAACGCTTGCACGGACGCAGCGAATACTGAGTGAAGCTGGGCTCATTTCATTTATACTACTTGATACTACTCGTCAAATTTACACAATTCTTCGACATGAATTCAACAAAGAGAAATAATTAGGTTAGGTTAGGCAGAGTGCCACTCAACTCCAACTCCTATTTCTTATGCTTATGCGTGGACATCCTTATTATTGCCACATGCTACAGACACACACAGTCAAACTTGCGACAGACACCAATCCACAAAACCTTCCACATTTTCAGAGTCGCTTGCCGACAAGAAGTCACAGAAAAGGAATACACAGGTTTGTAAAGCAGATGAGGACACGGCTTGGCAAAACCCTCGAATTATAGAGTATCATCATGATCATCATTTCCAGCGCGAAACTTTTCGGATGACCGTTAGCAATAGGCAAATTTGCATAACAACTCTATAATTGATGAGTTTCGTCACCCCGTGTCCTCATCTGTTTGTAAGACCACTTCTTTTGACGGAGGAAATTGAAAGGGGAATCAACTTGATACTATCAAGTCCGTGGATTCAGTCAGATGCGTCTTATATTCAACCGTCAATGAGATATAGTTTTATAAGCAATAATAAGCATGAAATCTCCGAGTCGTTTCGAGCCTGTGATGTCGGAATTTTTTGAAAAATGTCACTGTAATCTCAAACTGTGTCCTTCCGAACTTCCGAATGACAAGTCACTTGTCTTGAATGACATCCGACATATGACCGATACTTGCCCCGATTAACCTCATTGGCTAGCATACTAAGAGATTTTCAAACCTGACAAGTTGGTTTAGTCTTTAAAAAATCCTGCAACGTGAAATATTCATGAAAATGGAACAACAACACAGAATGCAAAGTCGTTTAACAACTGCCAGGATTAGCGGGAAGTGTGCTAAGAGCCCTTTTAATTAAAATTAGAACACACATATGACATACCTTCTTTTCAGAATATGCGTGGGCGTATCTTTCTGTTGAGCGATAACGACTTCAAACAGGTGTCAACCGTTCGTCATCCGAGAAACCGTGAATGACAACGTAAACACGTCACCAAAGGTTGTCCTCTATTTTTATCCTTGCTCACCTATTTTTGCCAAAGGTGCCCACTTCGACTGGAAACCTTGAAAAGAAAGTTTTTGTTTACTTCATTACCTGTAGCAACGATCGTCACTCGTATCCGAGAGGGATGTAAAGACGAACGACGCAATTTGTAAGTTCGGAAAATAAGCCTCTTCTTGTTTTGATGCTGACTGGTACTCACGGCCTTTGACGAAGATGTGGCTAATTTTGTGAAAAGTTGGCTCCAAAATAGATGGTGCAGAATCAAAAGAAACTTTTCTTACTACCTCGCACCACTAAGGTTGAGGTGGGCTTCTAAAGATTGACACTGGAAAGTTGAAAGTGAGAAGTCTTACAAGAAGGTGAGAAGACTACAGATTAATACTGCGGTTCACTTTCATTGAGTAAATATGTTGAGACTCTGGCAAAACTTGGGGGCGTTCAGAGAATCGGTCAATTTGACTAATAGAGAATGCATCTTTACGCATAATTTCGGTTAGACTTCCCTCTCACACTTTCTCTCCAGTAACTGCGGAATTACGCATTGGGTCCGGCAAGGGGGGGAGTATGGTTTTCACCTTTTCAAATTCGAATAGGTATACGTAGTAATTTTCAGAAGTAATTGCGCGACTTTATCTCCCTATATCTCATACACAAATCGACTATTTCCAATGCTCGTAGCATGAATAGGAAAAGAAACTAACGGACTTTCTCTCGGTGTATAATGTATGGCATCATTTACTTTCGCAATCAACTAGGAGTCAAAACGTCGACACGTGCAAGTTTCAGATGAACAATAGGAAAAATCAGGTTAAATTAGATAGAAGGGCTCCTGCGCCCTATCATTCATAACGAATTAAAACAAATTGTTGAGTGTAAGGTCACGTGTCTTCAAACAATTTAATACAGAAATAAATTGTTCAAAAGTGCTGACCCATCCCCGGTAAACAGGGAATTTCCATGATCACTGAAATTCGCTACGGCAAAACAAATGCAACATACGCGTCCATGATCATACAACCGACGGTTGGATCTGCTTTGTGGTGGGTGGATTTGTAAACTGTTCACGGATATTTAATATTTTTTTAAATTGCATTTTTTAAAGTATGCCCTATTTTTTATGTGGTTGTAGATTTGTTTCCCCGGACAACTAGTAGTCGAAAATGGAAGGTACTAATAAAAATACATGGTAGACACAAAGAGGCGGACGTCAAAATGGCTACATCGTGGAATAACTGCATTTCTGTTTTTGAGATGCGAAAACATGCAATTTCACGACCTGCAAAACGGACGGCTGCATTCTAAAAGCAGAGCTTCATGAAACATGATTATACGTGGAATAAGTTTGTTGGGGTCAGAGGTTATATTGTTGAAAGGGATAGGTAGTTTCACTAACCTGTGTAGATGTAACAGATAAACAAACTCGCACAATTACTCCTGAAAATTACTACGTACAAGAAATAATATATTAATTTAATTTATTTCTCTGCCAAATAGCACAAAATGAGATATTGTGTACCAAATTTCAGTACGTAGTCTTGTTTTGTCTACCTTATTTTTGGATTTAGACTGAAATTTGTTGTCTACTTTGTATACCATATGCCAAACTGTATGCCGACACTGACATGAGAACATGCAGAAATATTGTTGATTTCAGTTAAATTACGCCTGGTAATTTTAGCGGTAACCTTGTACTATGAATCTGAGGCTCGGACAGTGTTAATTAATTATAAGCTTTATACCATGAAACATTTGTATGATTGGTTGGATGTTCCATTAGTGAGCTTGATTTACAAGAGGGGCAAAATATTGATAAAAATTCGCGAACACTAAACTGCTCTAAAGCAAATTTTGATATTGAAATCACGATGGCTCATTGAATTAGAATAGTGTTAGCTAAATAGCTCGCTAATTAACGTTCTTAAACACAAAACTTCAGACAGTCTGTGGAAGGTAGGTATTTTACCATCAGACTAGTACAGGCATTTATTACACCGTTCTTTGGCTATCTAAAAATCCAGATCACCGCCCCTCTCCTCCATCCGTGCAAAATTACCTTCCACAGCCCCTGTTCGTCTGCATAAGCTTAAAAACAGGAATGCTTGAATAACCATACAAAAGAACTTCAAGACTTTAACTATCAAATTATGTCAAGTATTACATGTCGAAATGAACACACTACACAGGCGGATCTCAGGTATCATTTTTAATACAAATGTACAAAAAAGTTTCTCTAGAAGTCTCACGGAAGAAAGTGGAGAAAGTTTTATTTCAGACAGTAGCAGACCGGGACCACATGGGAACAAGTTCTGATACCTAAGTCATAATGATGTCAGCACATCTCCGCAATCTGTTTTGTGAATTGTCTTGTAGGATTCTACATCCATACATATTTGCACAGACTATGAAAAAATACATATGAGCATATGGCATTGATTTGTGGAAAACGCTACCGATTGGGAAAATCGAAACTGTTCTGGAGTCGGAGCTTATTACAAAATTTAGCGAACGGCTTTGAAATAATAATTAAACGTGTACCTAGAATATTTACGTGCAGTATCCTATAAATATGCTCCTCATAATAAAAATAGCGTATACATCAAGTTCGTGTAATACTCTCCTTTGAAGTGGGAAATGGTTGGCGTGGCACACGCCTTCATAAAGTTGCAAGGCTGAAGCTAAAAAGGTGTTTTGGAATATGATACTTGTGGATGATGACGGCATCAGCATCACAGGTAATGAAAGCTCAGGTATAATTAGATGTTATTGAGACATGTTTTCGAGTATCTGTCTACAGGACTTTCTTGTAAAAAGTGTGTCAGTTTAAAACCTATATAACTTCGAAATAGAGCAAAGGTGATTGGGAGCAGACAACCTTTTGGAGTCTCATATCAAGGACAATTTATGGTTTATTCCCCCTCGGGTCGTCTCTACTTGGCATTTAACGTGGGACTGCAACTTTCCCACGATGTTTGACGATATTGATATGTCGCTGACGAGTTGTATCATTTGCTTCATATTTTAAGCACTTGTAGTCTCTCAAATTACTTTCGACTATCGTTTGTAGATGTAAGACTATTTTGAATGTTTCATCAGCAATTAATCAGATCTACCACGTACATAGTGCTGTGCCTGGACATATGTATTTTTTACAAGAAACTTCAAATGTCGCCAGAAGTTTGCCTTTGACGACTGACTGGCATGTCCGTCTAAACCTCCTCTATGCACTTGCTTGCTCATCAGTATCGACGAAAATTTTTTTCTGACCCAGACGCGCGTTTGTTCAACAATGTAACCCACCGGGGTTTTTTGCTGTTCGTCGGAACCATTTCACTAATTTCAGGATTGATACCGCCTCCACACTTTCACTCCTACGCGTACTACATGAAAGTTTGCCCACCTCAGCAATATTACAGTATACCGTCCATACGTTTCTCCTGTTAGAAATTGAATTCACGGTGAAAAGTGAGCAAAATGGCTGTTTGAATTCTGAGAAAGGAACGAGCTGATTTCCATGAAAAATAAACAAGTCTTGAAAAACAATCCGAAATTTTGGCTTACAATTAACGGTTGAAAATGAGATGAGAGTGGCTTAGGAAATATCCATGCAGACAAAATCCAGTCGCAAGTATTTTTCCACAATCTTTGTGAAGCGATGCCTAGGACCGAAGGACGACAATACCCTGGAAAAGCTTCCCGGATTTAGTCGTCTGTTTTTAGAGATTTTCCAGTAACTTCCTAGAAGTAATACTTTGCAAAACATATAAGTAGAAATTTGCCAACTCTCGATCTTCCGACGAACTAATTATGCCATTACCTATCTCATTTTAATCATTTAAATACAGTTTGTATTAATACAAAGGCTTTACCAATACTCTATACAATGGCAGTAATTGAAAACATAAATACAGGAGAAGAAAGACAGCGAATTACAAGTGACAACTCAGGAAAGATTGTTGATGTCAATGTTCACTGCTCACAAATCTGTACAGACGTCATCAATTTCCTAATTATTTACAAAAGTTATTTTCGTATATCCAACAAAAACTCACTGACTGCTCCACGCAGATAACAAGCCCACGCACACTTAATCGAAAACACGGTTAACTAATGCTCTTAGTTAATCTGCTTATTTTTTGTCGAAATAATTGGCAATTTTTCGAGCTCGAGTACGATATTTGTTCATTGATTGCCTCAGCAGTATGGAGTGTTTTAGTATAAGAACATCAAGTGTTTACGTGACACCGGTAATAACTGGATTGTGCCAGGGTTATTAATAGTCACAATGTATCACGCGTTGAACCGATAGCTATTGTCTCCTTGTCTGAAGCCGTATTTTATTGTCCCCTTCTAATACACAATATTTCTTCACGACGTGGAAACCATTACCATATTTTGATAACTTCAGTGGCTTCGAATTGAGTAAATAAAGTGAAAGGGGGGTCGAAAAGTCGACCTTGGGTCAGGACGCGTGCGGTAAGGAATGGAAATGACTCGGAAACAATGCAGTAATTCATTACTCTCGATGAGCGGAACTAAAGTTTTCTAACATTTGAAAACCTTCGACTTGTGAAATCTCTGAGCAGCACAATTTCCACATAGTGAGAATCTGATTGGTTGTACATGTTTTTAGAGTGTAGTTTGAAAGTACAATACAAATTCAGGAATCACATCAATCGCCATATCATAAACTGTTACTCTAGTTGGACTATGTACTGGAATCCGGTTTCGGGGGAAAAATACATATTTCTTCGCAAGCCTTTTTGAATGTAGCCAGATCTTTGCTCGTAGATTCCACTAGATCCGTTGTTTTTGCTGCCTCATTGAAAAGGAATGAATGTTACCATCCGATCAAATTGTAAGCTCTGAAATTCGAGCCTCGGGAAGCCAAAAGCATTAAGCGTAAAATGTTCGACAGTATCTGGCCGAGACTCTGCAGCATTGTACACATGTCATAAATTTTTTAAAAGGCTTCCATTGAGATGAGACACCACAAGCTTCTTTTGATGGACCGAAAATGAACCATCACTAATTCACAGAGATTGGCATGGAGACGTGTCATTATCAGCAAATACAACACAAATGACTTCCGTTTCGTGGACTCAAAACAGGAACATTTCCTACTGAAACTTTCCAAACCACAGTACACCTTTCACTAAACATGTTTCTCATCATAATACAGGATGGAAATATTGGAACTTGATGTACACATTGAATTGTCACTGGGGGAGAGAACGCAGGACAAACTATAACTACGGTAAAACACGATGTTCAATGTCCAATCAGTAAGCGACTTGACAAATTATTTTTACCTGACTTCAACTTCGAAAGCCGATGCTTGTCAGATATTTGTTTGAAAGACCTCATCGAATTGAATAGGCACACCATAATACCAGGATGTGTGCCTATGCATACACGCATTCATCCATATCATTAGTGGGACTGAAAGAAAAGTGGAAAACTTGGTTTACATTATTTCCGGCTCAAAATATTGCGTCAGAAGGGATGATGACAGGAAGACGAAATCCTACGCGTATTCATCTATTTCAGATGTTTGTCCTCGTTTTTTCGAAATCTGAACACGAGAGTAAGAGAGATAATACTTTTTAAACAACACACAATCTTTCATTGTTTTTACTGGAATTTTACAGGTAATTATGCCAAAACTAATTCCCATTACTTTCCTTCGTCGCAAAAAAAATCGAATTTTTTCCGTGTGTGCTTTCTCCATATGAAAAGGACAATGGAAAAATGTTGTTACTTTCTCCACAGAGAGCAAGAGAGAGATAATAGGATTTCATTACAAAAACAAATCAGATTGAGGCTGATGACAGGCTTTTCTGATAGCAACACTGTTTCGACGAAAATTTGTCTGTTTCGCTTCACTAATTTCGCCTCTGCTCATCTGCCCACAAGCATCAGAAAAAGGATTTTACATGTTAAATAAGCCTATCCTCAAGTATTGGTACTTTCAACTTCGATTACTCTAAACCTTAATTCAGATCTGCTGCTTCAGATTGTACATTTGCAATTATACCGATGTAATGCGATGTCCGCCTGAGTAAATGAGGATTTGACAACATTGCGAAAGTAGAACGGTATTATGGAAATAACCCATTCTATTTGTTGTATTACATCGCAAACTTTGACCTTTTCATTCCCTATTCTTTCCGTGGTGATCATCGGAGGAAGTTCCAAATACCTGGTCGTATTTTTACAAGCAGCAGGACCCTCGATAAGAGACGTGTGCCTCTTCAATCTAAACAGGCTGGTTTTCAGACGAACGTCCTGTTTTTGGTGGTAGAGAGGATTCTCATAACCGCATCAACTTTTCTTCGAGTTTCCCATAAAATATGATGATATCAAATGAAAAGTGAAAAGCCTCTGAAAAGTGGCCCTCTTCACTTGTCGATTGAGATCATCCTCTCAACTAAACTGCGAGACAACTCCATAACATCTTCCTTTCGAGTGTGTGTGTGTATCGGCATTTGAGACGCGCCGTGATGATGATTCCCAGTTTAGGCGAATCTTTACAACCCTCATCTTCCCATTGTTGGACATAATAGACACATATATAAAGTTTTTTTTTCACGTATTGGTGAACGGTAAAGACGAACGAAGTAACAGAGAAAAAAGATGTACGCGGGGTGTGGTAAAACACGTAGCATCATCAGCAAAATTAGTATCCAATGGTGCATGCCCAAAATGTTTTCCCTTGTACTCACGTCATTCTATTGTTTTGAAGAAGGCGTTCTTCCCTCTCCTAAAAAAATCAAAATGTACACAGACACACAAAGATTGAGAGTGCACATTCAATGATAAGTCAAACGAACTCTTCATCGATACAATATGCCTATCATTCGTCGTTTTGCCAATATACCTACGTCTCATATATTCTCCAAGTATATCATATGGAGGATGAAGACGAAGATAATGATGAGCATCTTTTTTTCTGCCATGCGCGGCAGTGGTGACATCAACATCGACATAAAAAAACAGGTCGCTCTCCAAGTTTTACGCTCTGTCGACATCTCCTCTACAATGAGAGATCCACTTCTGGCCTATCATGAAACCATTTTCCTTTTGTTCATCCCTTCTTTCTTCTAAAGGGGCTTTTGTTCTCATGATTAGTGAAGACAGGAGAAGCGTCGTAGAGCGCGGAGTAAATCCCATGAGCTGAAACAAGTGGCCGGTAAGACCAGTAGCAGTGACGACCACCACACAAACACAGTGACTAAGCCTATTTCCTTTGCCTTCTGTGACCGCGCGGCGTCTCTCCACATCATCATCATCATCAGTTTTTTTTAGCTGATAACTGGCTTTCAGGTAATGTCTGCACTGTGAACGAACAAGCACGTTTGTTGTACATAGCCACTTAATATCATGATGATGATTTGTTACATTGTGTTGGATGAAGTAAGCATAATCGTTTTTTGTTAAAAGAATTCCAAGTGTTTTTTAAACAATTTGCTCGAGTTCGCCCATTGTGCAAGTTTACGCGACCATTTCTCTCTCTTTTGCCTTTTTGCTCTGGTAATCCTTCATTTCATGTAGTGAGGAGTAGTAGAGAAAAAAAAAGATATTATTACGTGCCCTCAAGTCGTATGTCTGTGAGTACGAAACCAGTACCAGCATAATGCGAGCACACGTACACAACGCACCAAACCACCTACATTTCCGCCCACGTGCTACACATTTTTTTGATGTGCAGAAGGGAAGTGATACATTTTTTTCTACGGTCAGTACGTAAAAACGCTTGACAGACTTTACACATGGTTACTACTATATCATTGGTATCACTGCGTGAACTTTGTTGAACAAAGCAAAACGGTTTGTTTGCCTCGAAGATCTTTAAAAAGTGGTCAAAGTTTTTTTTAAGGGGATGCGTATTCATCTGTTGAACCGATGCTTGGAGTTAGAGACTTGCTCAGGAGGAGGACATCCGGTATTTCCGCGATATGTTTCATAATGTTTTAATGAAAATATGGAAATTGGAAGGGAACGCGACAATACAATGTCGACATTCTTGATTTCTATGCTCGAGCTACAAGAAGGAAAAAGGACAACGATGCCGACAAAATGAATTTTTTGCGATGAGGACTCGTTTCGAGAACTTGGTGATCTGACGCAAAAGCTAGGCTTTCACGTGTCTGTGCACAATATCCCATATCCAAGTAGGTACTTGTATGATGACTCGAAATCTAATGGTTTCGGATGTGTCTGTATTGTCGAGTTACTCAAAGCTGTCGACGGAAATGCGTACCCGTCCCGGATACATTGAGAGAGGACAATAACAAAATCTCCGTCGAGTTGAACCCAGAAATATTTTTCGGTGAAAGTTGCCAGCGCCGAAGTAATGCGGTCATTGGAAACAAATTTGTGGATAAAGGCTCATAGACGGAAAGCCAGAGTCGAACAGATAAATGCGGGGACGACATTTGTGCTCAGTGCTCTGCTTTTTTCTAGATTCAATGTGTTTACCAAGAATATTTATCTACGCATATTATATTGTTATATTTATGTTTTGTCACTATTTTGTTGTCGTATTGACGAAGGCTTAATTAGTCCTTTTGTTTTGACACTTCACCTACTCGTCGGCATGCGGAAATGTGGGGCGTGTAAGGGGCGCTTCTTGCTTTGTTTGGGGAAAGCAGGAAAAAGTGTTGTATCAGTCGGAGAAAGCCTTTAAGTTCTCCATTTCATTTGCTAGTCCACAGAGAGGAAGTGAATATTGAATAACTGACAGTTATTAGGGACAATGAGACGGAGGAAAGTGTACAACATTTTTGCGTTTGAAATGTGATACGTACGTCTATAAGATTTGCTGTCGTCGGGTAGAGTCTATCTAGTTCCAAGTCGTGTCTCAGCGAGTTGTGTGACCGACGTGGAAGTCCATCCCAAATTTCTCTCGAGTTTTTATTCGAAGATCACTTGCTAGAAACTAGATAACACTGATTTTTGTATGACAAACTTCGTTTTCGGCTGTAGCAAAATAATGAGTGTGATTGACACAAGATGCCACACAATTTGAACCATTGTAGCGTCACATCAAACCGAGGAAGCTCAAGCTGTATTCGATTTCACCGCACGCTGACACCCAAGCCGATACAAATGCGACGTTTGGTGATTTACGTAAAGTTTTCTGCGACGCTGTAAAGTATTGTATCTGAGCCTCAGTCCGAAACAATCGTCAACATTTCTGAATAACTCCTTATTTGCAAATGAGCTCAAAATTTTCCGTTAGACTTACCCCCCGTTTTGACTACACCATTGTCGCTTCGATTATCATTAGAGTTTTTTGGGAAAGGATTGTTTTCTTTTCGTTTGAAATACAAGTTGGATTCCTGCCATCCTATACTCACAACATGATGACTTCCCTCGAATTTCTGTTCCCGTCTTCCGCGTATTATTTAGCGGGCGACAAATGTTAATTAGAAAATTCTCCGAAACGTGTAATTGTCACATCATATCTTAGCAGCTGCTCTGGAAATCAGAGAAGGATTAAACAAAATTCCTGAAATCATTTGGACTCTCTTTGTCTCCGCGTAAGACGTTGTGCGGGAACAATATTTTCATTACGTTCATATCCTCATACATATGTATATGGTTTTGAAACAGTGTAATGTGATTCGACATTCGTACGATTACGCTTCAAACGTTTCTATACAACTAGAAAACTTTCCTCGTGTATAGCAACGTTTAGCAATACAAAAAAGTACATGTTCTTCTTATTATCCAACCAATTCTTTTCACTATCTCCCTCTGTCCTTTCCGAGCGACGAGTAAATAGTGTGTATTATGCATATACGAAGGTGAAACATATTATGCCTGCATGCCTTTTGGGTTTTGCACAGTGAAGCGGGAGATGAGATTCAATGGGAGATTTAATGTTTTCGTTACGTGGGCGTTTGCACAGCCCTAATAGTCTTTTGACCTTTAAATCTCTGTAAATGGTAAAACTCAACAGGTAAGAAAGAAAAGACTCTCTGCTCCGTCCACTGTCCGTACTTACTACTAAAGTTGTATTTTCTCTCTCTCTCCATAATATTGTATATCCTCACACTTTATGATGGCTTGTGCATAACAATATGCGAGGCGCTGAATGCACCGAACAACGAAAAGTTACACACACGACGCGACACGTTACATCGAATCAAAAAGTACAGGGAGGAAAGACGAGCTTAAAAAACAGAGCTGTGAGTAGAACACAGCATTGTGGCGATACAATGTGTAAAAGTGGTCATACATGAATGTTAAAGCACATAGTATTATATTGTGCAAATGAGGGACTCAAACAACGCGTCAAAACGCGGCACAAACAACCAGAGAGAAGCTACATAATAAAAAAAAACGAGAAGCGGCTCATGTTAACCAAATCAAAATGGCATGTCCATAATAATGTGTAATTATACAGGGTCAAGAGATGGATTATTAATTTTGAGTGAGTGTGGAAATCATCTTTAAAAGCCACTTTCGTCGGTTTTTTTTAAATCCATTTTCTCCCCTCGATAATGATTCACTAATGGCAGAATCATATGCAAAACAAGGATCTACGCGTTTGTTGCGTAATAAAAATTGAGGAGACTTTTGAGTTTGAGTTTGTCCTTTTGGTCATTGAAGCCAAGTGAAGAGCTGCTCCATTGTTGCAATACATTTTCATGAGAAAAAATGATCCAATTGATCATAATCGAATTTGATTGACGCGCATATTGGCGTTTCCTTTCATTATTTTTATTCCATGAGTTTGCATTCATGATACGCGTTATTGGTGATCTTGTAGGAATCTCTGGCCAACTCTCTTTGGTTTTATAGGATGACTTGGCTTTATTACGAGTTTGACATTATGTGAGAGGACACATGATGGATGTGTTTTGGGCGAGGTTTCAAAGTTCAGTGGTGTGCCCAAGTGTCTTGCGACTGTGGACTCTTGTATGATGTATGATCCTCTAGATGACTTGTTGTCAATAAAAACAAAATCACTTCAGTTCGGAGAGGAAATAATAGTGATATGGTGAAAAGGACGAGGAAGATTTACGGCGAGGTTAACACTAATTATTTTTTGCTTTGCAATCCCACTCTTTACATCTTGAAGGCCCTCCTCCTTTGGATTATTTTGCATTGCTAATTTGATTACTGGGCTGACCACCATAATATTGATTTGTTATTTTACTGAAATTCAACGGTGGGGACATGGGGTCCCTGCAACACAAATCATGAGATTAGGTGTCGCTTTACTTTTCCCAACTTTTCGGACAATTGACAATGCAATTTTCTCCACTCGCTTTGCCCCAACCGTATGAATATCATGGGTTAAGACAATTGCGACTCATTCATTCTAGCACACAGCGTTGCATGTGGAAAACAACACGTTTCAACGCCGACTTTTGTTTTCCCTCTGTCAAACAACGCTAACTAAGGCATCGCATGCCGTCATCTTTGCGGAACGACACGCGTTACAAGAAAATGTGTACAAATCTATGAAAAGACGACGAACCTCGTCGCAACGATGTCCAAGTGGGCCATACATATATTTCGTGTATTTCTGAGCATGACTCATCTTTTACGGTATTATTTTAATTAGGTTTTGTCCAAACAAGGTCATTTGGGTGTGCAGGCTCCGGTTATATAAGGCATCTCCCTCTGTATCCTTCAACACAGAGAAGCAAACTTGCAAAACCCTTCTTGCAAGAAGCAACGAAAAAAAATCTGTACAAAAGCTGCAACTTTCTTGCATTTCCGTATGCTCCTTGAATGAAGAGAGAGGACAGTGTTTTCTCTATCGGTTGAGAGAAACTAGGAGGCATGCCCAAATGTCCAAACCTCATGTCATGTTTATGTTTAGAAGTCGCATGCACCTCATAAAAAGCGATTACTTAGTCTCAACATGCCGTTGCCTTCTCAAATACGGCACATTACACGACCGAGGGAATGTGTCACTTTTGCTTCTCCTCGTCCTTTCTTCCCCAACTTCAACTCGACAATGACTTTTAGGAGTTGTGCTCAGCATGTGCTCTTCGTCCTCACCACAAAGAGGACAACACACCACACTCACTGACACGTCGCCAGAGAGGACGCTCTTGTGTTCGCTGTCAGAGAACCTGAAAAAGGAGCAAAAATCCTCGTCAAGAAACCCTTTCTTCTTACATTTCCCCTTACACTTTACTCAAAAAAAACGAGAGAGACGCGTAGGTAAATATATTTTATTGCCACAGCTTCACAATGTCCTTTTGTCACCGTCGATACACGAACATATTATACTCAAGTACAAGAAAAAGTGTGAACCGCAACTGCTGGAAATCTTTGGAAAAGTGAGATGTTCGTCCGCAGAGTAAATGTGGCTCAAGCCTCGTATGTCCATATCTGCGGTGAGATGATTGTGAGACGATTTTTTATGGACTTTGTCTTAATACAGAGAAAGAGTTTATTTACGCGCCCTTCATAAGCTCCACATTACGATTTCGTGTCGTTTCGAGCTGTCTCCTTTTGCGGAACGGCAAAGAATGCGCTCACCCCCTTTTTGCCGCAGAAAGCTGCTCACTTTTATTGTCGCAAGAAGGGCCTTATCTAAAACGCAACTCCCAGTCGTTGTACACATTATCACGATGATGATACGACCATTTGTGTTACGTAGTGAGAAAGAATTTTCTTCAGAAATAAAGAATCGACTTTATTTCACCTGTACTCTATAAATTTCATTAACCTTTGGCCATCCCTAATTTGCATAGCGTAATACATAACGCACATACCTAACAGCATACGTCTCACTTAAAAAGGCATTACAAAGGCTGCTCTTTCTCTCTCAGTGTGTAAAATGATTTGGTAAAGTGCTTTTGACGGAAATATGTTTACGGCTCACTCAAAAATGCGCAAAGAGTGAAAAATGGACACGGACTGTTCTCCTTCTCTTATCCGTGAGCTACTCCGCTATTGGCTGAGCGTCTCAAAATAATTGTAAATAAATGGCCACAAGCTTCTCCTCTTTTCTGCCGCTTCTCTTTTCTCGCACTCTCCTTTGTCCATTTGTTTTGCGTACTTTTTCACCGATTTGCTTCGCCATTTGGTATTGTTTCTTGGGTGCTTCATCATCTCCGTCGTGGTCCGCTGTTGAAACTGCTGAAAACAGTTTATTCCTCTTGTGCTCTTCACATGTGCACAAAGGAAGAGAGGGAGATCCTATGGGTGTTCATTTGACCATAATATAATGTCTGTGATAAAAGTGATGATGATGACAACGATTTGCCACCAAAAGAAAAAAAACGCTCCTCGTGAGTGCATCTGTCTACATTTGTGCACTGTGGAGCGAGAGAGAGTATAAGCGCGCTCAAAACATTACAATTACATTGTGTGCAAGGTTGAAACATTCTCTGTCTTCATCATGATTGCAATGTGCATACTAGATGTGTATTGTGTTTATGTCTGAAGTCAAAGCGAAAAAAGACTCGTCAAGTCCACCCATTCAGGCCTTATATGGTTAAGGCTACTTTTCCCTCCTACGCACACTTCGTCTCTCTCTCTCTCTCTCTCTCTCGGCTTGCTCGTCGCTCGCTCTTCTCGTCGACTTTGTTGGTGGGCGTTCTTTTATTCTTAACATTCATAATAATGCCCAAAATAATACAAACGTGTGAGGAAAAATTGGCGAGATTTGGCAAGTCGGAAGAAGTTCACCGGTCAACCCACGAAGTCACTTAATTATTTCTCACATCGCCCCTCTCGTCGTGATCATGCGGGCATCAGCTCGTCTCAGATGCTGGCTTGATGAACAACTTTGTTCCTCCATTAGAAACGGCTAAAACGACGGTGTATGCAAATCTTTGTGTATTTTCGTAAAACTCTCGATGAGGCGGACTCTCAAGTCACGAGGACTGGTTACTTCGATACAGAGACCTTTTCTCCATTCATCAGCAGCCATAGGAGTTGTGTGTGGCTTCCCTTGCCATTTGAAATTCTCTCTCAATAGGTTCAGTCATGCTGCTGTTGCCTGCCTCCATCGACTAAAAAAATCCACACCGTGTTGAACAAATTAGTCGTCAATCATCTCCATCATAGACTGAGCCATCGGGATGGTGAAGAATGGTCGAAGTGAGCATGTCTCTCTGAAAATGTGCCGTTTTAAAGCTGAGCAAATGCGTACCTGAGTGAGTCTCACTTTGTAATGAATGGAGGCTCTAAAAAAATGCGACCACACATCTCTCTCTCTCCGACATCCTTTTTTGATTTTTCTGATCGTGGTGATGATCTCATAATCCTGAACTCCCATGTAATAGTCCTACATTTGACTGTGCGATGTGCGCGCCTGGTGTGTGTGCGTTTGTCAAGTTCATAATTGGGTATTGGGTGTCCATTTGAAGAGGCTAAGGAGAAAATAAATCGATTTCCTTGTTTGACTCCATTGAGGCACAGTAGGAGAGATGGAAATGAAGCCAAAAATACGCTTTCTTCATCTCACACATCACTCAATGCTGTGTGTCGTCTATTAATAAGACTCGGGTGATGTATGTCGACTATAAATGTGCGAGACAGAGAGATGGGAGCGATTCTAATGAAGCTTGCAAAGTGTGATAATCACTTTCTTTCCCCAAACTTATTAGATGAACAGGCTCACAATTGGAGTGCGTGCATACGTGATCTTTGTGCGACTCCAACAAACATTTGGGAAATAATGGGCATTGCGTCTGAGGAGAGAGAAAAAAAATGATTCGTTATTGCCACTTTGGATGTTGTCCTCTTCCAAAACGAATCCACTAATGATCTCATCTACATCACAATAAATCAGTTGCTCTCCGTCTAAATGGACATTGAAGACGACGACGAGAAAAAAAAATTGCAAAACTTATCTCATCTCTGTGTACATACATCTTTTTCCTCAAGTGAGCAAGATACATATTATCATTATTATTATTTCGAAGTGAATGAGAGACCGATATGATCATGAAATATAAATGATTTTTAAGGGACGTTGATGACGGCAATTTCCTCAACATAAACCTGTTTGAGTCTCACTAAACTTCGATTGAGAGAAGTGTTGTTTGTAGTGACTTCAGTTTGACACATGGTCACGGTGGATGTGCTAAAAGATTTTTTTTTCCAAAGGGCATCATCACCACAAATTTACAGACAGCGTCCAAAGCGCTAGAGCACAGGAGCACGTTGAGCAGTCCAAAAAAGAATGAATGAGATTTTCAGAGTCTCGTCTCCTCAAAACTGTTTTGGGCGTTTATGTACTATTGAAGGTGGCACATTTTTGTGAAGGTGTTTTGCATTCCATCAAAGCAGCTCTGTCTGAACAAGTATATTATGTACATCCGTATATATCATTATGATTCGACGCTGGTAGGAAGGAACTGTAGTGAGAGCACACCTTTCAAGATGAGGAACGTGTTAAGGAACGCAGACACTCGCAGACATTCTTCGCTTATTTAGCGTGTGCGGTGAAAGCATTTTTCAACTCTCGTTACACTTGTAATGCAATCTCTCTCTCTCTCGCCCACCAGTCTTTTTTGCGAGAACAAGAATTGAGTAAACATACTTTCCTCAATTCTATTCGTGGCTATGACATAATGCATCCGTGCACTAACGCAGACCTCCTTTTGTCGTGACAACTTCCCAAATATGCTCGCGCACAGGTTGGATTTGATGACTGATTGACAGATTTCATTATGGGTGACATTATCACAACCGCTACACCCTTTATTCAAAAATTCATTTCGTCTGGACAAGTGGAATCGTTGCTTGTGAGATGAGCATATTATTATGCAATTTGCCTTGCTCGTAAATTGTCTCAAATTAGGGGAGGAAGTCAACAAGCATATTATAGCGTCTGAATCAAGCTTCGTTTCAAAGATGTGATTTTTCTTGTCTGTGGTGTACTCAACGCACATATCTGATATTCAAATGCATTCCAATTGTGCTTAAAAAGGATTTGTTTGTTTGCACTCAATTCAAACTTGACCTTGCACTATGTCCCCACCCCCACACCTCTCCCTGATTTGCTTTCTCATCAAATCTGGAACGGAATTGTTGGACAACATTGTAGAGTAGCATCCAGTCAAAGGATTCCGGAGAAAGTTATTTCTCTCTGTTGTCACACGGCAGATTTAATGAAAAAATGAAAAGATGAGATGTTCTACGTATCAAAGATTGAAATAAACGAAGGTTGCAATTGAACAGACAAGATTCCTACAGAAAACGTAATCCACACATATTTGCAAAGCCCTTCGATTACTCGAGCATGTACAGTTTGATTTTGCTTCTGTCCAAAATACCGTAATTTTTGCATGCCACCAGAATTACATCACCAAAAATAATATCCGACAAAATGTCAGCTCTTGATCCTTGATTTATTCTTAGAAAGGTCAGTAAAGAGCAGTGAAATGAAACCGCGACAATATACACAATCTACACAAATAGCACTCACTTTTTTATACTAAGGACAGATTATATTTATCCCTTTCTTCGTAAGCAAAAAAGGCAGACTTTGGTAGATAAGCGCACACGGCACATCATCATGTCATAATCATCAAAATATACAAAATATCATCTCAGCCTGAGTATGTGAAGACAAGCTCATCAACAGCTCAAAAATAGCTTTTGATACAAGATGAGCTCAAAGATTTGTCAAATGTGCCAAAGACGTGTCAACTTTTCGAGAAGAATTGAGAGATCAAAGTGAGATTAGAAAAAAAATATTGCACACTCCCGAAACACGGTCTAGCCACCACCTAATTTAGAATTGAACATCATTTTGAACGCATACCTCCACGCGTGTATTACAAATTTCGACATGCAATTATTACTTTTAGCATTTTATGTAAATATGGAGCACATTTAAGTTTCAACAAACTATACACTGTTACTGGAATGCGTGATCATTTTCCATTATTACGAGTACAAAAATGAGAGAGAAAAAAAGTGCAAACTTTGTTCTCTCACCATGTTTGCCATAATATTCGATTCGATCGACTCCGTATCATGTCCTTGTCCACACGTTGATATAAGCGCCTCACATCCTCACCGTAAAGTTGTTCTGGCAAGTGGGCAAGTGTACAAAAAGGAGACGACTTTGTTGTTGACGATGACGACGCTGACGATCGCGATGATGATGATGATCAGTTGTAGAAGTAGTAATCCGCATTCAGTTTCATTGACATCGTTGCCACGCGTTACGCAAAATGCCCACGCTCAAATCGTATCGCTCGAGTAAGAAGACAAAAAAAAACGCGTTCTCTCGCCACTTTTGCATCCACTTGACGCTCTCATCTTTAACAGTGTACAGGTATGATGAGGTGACTCAGTTATTTGCGAATGAATCTATAAAAGTCGAATCCTTACTACACATTATTGTATATAGCTTGTGCTTGTATATTTTTTCTCTGTCTCTCTCTTATTTGCGCTGCATGTGCTCTCCTCCTCTTCATCCTCCGCAAAACACTACTCTTTTTGTCCTCCACTCTCTCTAGTTTTTGTGCGCGCCAGAAAAATATTTTGCCGGCAACCTCCTCCGACTTTTGAGAGAGACGTATGATAGCGTCATCATTTTCCCTCCTGTGCATCAGTGTCCACGCATCTCTCATGACGAGATAACACTCTTTGGAAACAATACTGGGAACCGTGTCAACAAAGGTGTTTAGTTGGACAAACATTGATGTGTGATTTCTTTAATTAACAGTAACTAAGATTTAGTAGTGTTTTTAGTGATTAGTGAGGAAGGTAAAGTAAAAAAAATCGGTGCATATAGCATAATATCTCTGCAGAGTCAAAAAGCGCGGAGAGAAACGATATTTTTGCATTAAGCTTCGTCTCTATTATTCTCCTCACTTTATCAGGGACACAATAAAAGTTTATGTTGTCGTGTTTTTCCTAGAAAAATTGAGCTGACAATTGAGAAATCCAATTTTTCTTGTTTGTACTTCCGGAGAGTTACATAGTTTCTCTTTCGTGATTAAGTGCAAAGTGGTTGTGTGTGGAAGTGGAATGCTATTCCAGGAGAATTGTATTTCGTCGAAGGAAATCCTTGTTTTCCTTCCGTATTATGCGTGACAGTAACAAGAGTAGGCGGCAGGAAGGACTTCTTGCAGTCTCTCTTACATTTTAATGTGTTTATTTCTCAGAAACTCGTTACGATCATTTCGTACCTTTTCTTCCAAACAAGTTATGTATTACTAGCGGAAAAAGCCCGCGTTCACGTTTAACGTGAACGTTCTAGATCTTGATGTAATCTTGTCGAAAAGTCAACAGCAGCCACAAACTCTGCTCAAATAAAAAAAAGTGAGCAAAAAGTCAACACAGGTGGATTCGAACCCGAGCTCACATCTCTCTACATCCGGCGTCTTAGCCACTGGACTACGGAGGTAAATTGTATG
>JAHZMW010004912.1:0-10682 GCA_027743745.1 Alloscopus bannaensis | reverse complement strand
GTCATGTAGCTCGCCATGCCATGCCATGACCCAGATCATGGCATGTAAAATCATGGCCATGCCATGGACTTGGAGCACTAGATAAGATTAAAATATGATATGCCGCATAATGGTAATTCATATGATAAATGACGATTTCAGTTGCATAGTAGGTATATAACCTTTTTTTATGAAAAAAATATTCAGTTTAGTTGGACTCACGGTTTTTTTCTGATTCTTCTAGCTTTCATTTATATTATGTTATAATGATTGAGCAATAAATGTTAGCACATAAATACTCTAGTCAAACCAATACAGGTTTAATTCAATAACAGGCTGCTAGTGTTGTTCAGAGCTCATTAATTATTTTGTTATTTTTTTAGTTTAGATTACACCTTGCTCAAACATATCCTGCGCAACTCCGAGCAGTCTCTCCTTATACACTTTCCCGACCCCACCCTTGGCAAATGCCTCCTTAAACATTTCTTCCAATTCAACATTTTGATCTGTCTCATCCAAATTCATTTCCTCTGCATTCTCCTGTACCATTAACGGCAAACCTATAACCGCCGCAAGCATTCCGAAAGGTTTCGATCTGTGAAAGCGTCTCTTTAAGGATTCTCTACTAAAGCCTGGAAGAGTCTTTACCGACAAAGTGTGACAAACTTCATTGAATCTGTCATGATAAACGTCCAACATTTCGTCCATGTATTTCCGTCTGAAATCTTGAGTTGTACTAGTGTACACCATATAAACCAAATCTGCCGTGGGACATGCGAAAAGAGCAAGTTGGAAATCGACAAAGCAAACACGTTCCGGTTTCCCCGACGTCTCGTCAAATTTGAAGAGCATGTTGTTACACCAAGCGTCCCCGTGACCAACGACTCGCCAGGCTTCTGTTAAAATCCGAGTAAAGGCAGTTAAAACATTATGTCAAATTCTAAATTAATTTTAAAATGATTTTCGCAACTTTAATTTTACCATCATCAGCAGCGGCGTCACGAAGGACTTTAGGTGGATCCCTGTGATATTCCCACCAAGAAGCGTCTTCCTCTTCCTTTAGCTCAATAAATGCACACATGAGCTTCTCAGTAAACTTTTGAAACTGTCTTGTTGCACTGGATAGATGATTATCCTTTCCCAACATTGAATCAAAAGCTTCAATCGCAAGGTCCACATTTTTTATCACAATGCTCATCCACATCATTTTACTTTCCTCTGCAAAAGGAGTACTCAGAAAGGGATACTTTTTGGGAAGGTCCCATTCCACCTTGTTTCTGTATGCCCAACTCAACGCATGCAAGGTGGCATACTCGAAGACAGCGAGTCGAACATGATCGTATCCCAGTCCTTCAAGTCTGTTGGCCATTGTGAAGCCCCAAGTCTTTCGCAGGTCGGTCATCATGATAAAGATATCAGTGGGGTCATATGCCTTTGTACAAGCTTCTGGATCACTCTTTGTGAAATCAATAACGTTCCCACCAGCACACGGGGGAAAGGCTGGGTGAAACACTTTATCCTTTGGGATTCCGGCGACTCGTGTTTGGAACTCGACCAATTCCTTGCCCCAATCTGTGTAGAAGGAGAGCTCGTTGTGGAAAGTGTTGGATTTGGTTAGGAACTGTTGACGCGATGTGTGTCGCGGGTAACATTTCAGCAAGTAGTGACGAGTCTCGGGCTCAGTTTCTCCGGGTGGAATTAGCTTAGCCGAGACTGAATACAAGACACTCATATAGTTGTCTCCAGGCTTGCTTCCTTCGTCAACGGTGTATTCTAGAATTTTACATTGTACCACTTTTTCCAAAACCTCTTTTGACACGTTGGGAGATGAATCAAGAGCACCTGATGTGGGTGGCATGATGCTTAGTGTAGTATTTTACTATCGAGGTGATCTTGAGTGAGAGTACTGTATAAAAACGACAATGAGTCTTTTTCTGAGTTGAAAAATGAACGGTTTCCAATCGTATATGGACTTCTTTTCACAGTTATTTAATACGTGGTCGATCTCGATGATTAAAGTGAAAGTGAGAGCTAATTTAGCTATGTAAAAATGTGAAGTATTGGATAACGCATCCATAAAGTGGTATTAATCTGTATACGGGATGAACTTATCTATAGCACTGTGTCTGCCTGCAATGCACTTTTAGGTTTAGATCTTGTTATAAATTACAAACATCCTTGGCGAATTATGTCATGAGTGCATGTATGTCCTTTTCCAATTATTATATCGCTACACAAAAGCATGCGAGCATTTTACTTCATGGATTTTAGCCCTGGATTCCATACGTTAAAATGATGTTGTCTTGTTAATCTACATGTGAATGTGAACTTATATCTTTTTCATGCTAAATACCCAGACGTGAAGATTACAGAGTTTTGTATCTTTGTCACACATAGATTGCACCGGTTGATTACAAACACAGTCGTGACTCGCGGTACTGACAGAGAGTTCTTTTACTCACTTTGTGAGAGATAGCATGACCAGTTATCGTTCTTTTACCTTGAGGCAGTGCATACCGCTGGTACAAAAAATGAAGGAATCATGATTTGTTGTAGGTAAGCTTATATGTATTTAATCTGTATTTGTAAAGCTCACCAACAGAATTACACATAAACGCATGTTTACCCCTAAACGTACTGTAATATCCATTTGTGGAGATCTTGCAAAATAGCATTGGTAAGCTTAATCAATGAATTTCTGCTCATTTAGGCAAGTATCTACTTTTTGAAAATGGCTGATTGTAGTGGCAATGTAGTAAATTAAATGGGCTCTGTTAATTACTAAAGGAATTATTGAATTATCCAACAATTTACTTGCCATTTACTATGTACATAATTCATTTACAATAATTACACAAACCGTGACGAGCAGCTCACAAAATGTGTTTTACTCCATTTTTGAACTGTATATAAATCGGTTAATGGAATTGTTTTCCTTTGTAATAGGAAATTGTCATCGTGTGCCAGAGACAAACTTAGGAGATTTTGAACTGAAATGTGGAGAGAACACGTATAAAGCAAAAATTTCAACCAGCTCACTCAATTATACTATAGCTTTTGATCACGCAATTAAAGTTTATAGAGACAATCAAAATTTTTTACGTAAACTGTACACAGTAAACTTAAGCCACATTGTTTTGACATTTTGCTTCCTCGAAATTTTAGTGAATGGTTCTGAAACGCTTTTGAAAATTACTGCACAGATATTTGCGATTTCGTATACACGTAATCATAAGAGATTGGTGGACAGCAGAATTGGTCGTAATTGCGTAATAATTGCTCTGAATCTCAATCCATCGAGTTAGTCCTCATCAATTAAGTCATCAATTTCACGATGTTATAATCCTCAACCCCAATTCAGCACACTTTCAATAAACAAAACAGTCCGGGAGTCCTCTAGGCTTGTCAGTAGCCTTTGGAGCGTCATCCAGTTTCTGCAAACATGTGGAAGGCATTGCTCTCAATTCAAAAGATAATTCAAAGACTACGTCCCCTCAAAGTAGTCTACTTGGAAAAAAGTGGGGTCGGAGTCTTCTGCGAAAATCCAGCAGCAAAGGGAAAAATCAAGTTTTCCTTAATTGACCTCAACCTCCTCGTAGTTTGTCTTGCGTCCCTTGTTGGACTCCATGATGTTCTTGGAGCGGACACCGAGAGTGATACCGTTGACCCAAAAAAGAAAGCACAGCAAGCCGTTT
Organism: Alloscopus bannaensis; assembly: GCA_027743745.1. NCBI lineage: Eukaryota > Metazoa > Arthropoda > Collembola > Entomobryomorpha > Entomobryidae > Alloscopus > Alloscopus bannaensis. Next base: position 7,008 of record JAHZMW010004912.1, on the reverse strand, counting down.
TGGGCTCGGTGTTGTACGTCCTATTCTTTGGACTTTACAGTCTCCTCTTGTCAATGTCTTGGACATTTCGTCGGAGGCAGAAGGAATGCATTTGGATGATGACACAAGCACGATTTCTGAGTTTGGAACGTCAGCGCAACACAGAGCGAACTCTAAATCCTGAAGGAAACAAAAAGGAGTCGGCCCTCTTTGATTTCTTACTTTGGAGCCTAATGTTCATCTGCACCATTGGACTTTCTTCCGTTATTCTCCTCCCGATTGTTAATCGTCACACTCCTGGGCATGTTTTACTTACCAGACTTATCCCACAGGCATTGCTTTCCCGTAAATCCATTCAATTCAAACTATTGTGCAGCTCATACTTAGGAACTGTTGGTTTCTTTGGAGTCATCCCTTTGGTTCAAGGACTCTGCTACATTTGCGCTCTTCTCTACGAACTCAAGTACATTTTGAAAAGGTCTTACGAGGCTCCTGCGTATCGCTCTCCGGATGCCTCATTCCCAGCAAATTTTCTTGAGGACTGGCTGATTTACGGAGAAACCACCATGTTTGTTAAAGGGATCAATACATTTGGCTTCGTCTTCTTTCCCGTTTTAATGCTCACCGGATTCTGCATTAATGTCGTCACGACCTTGGTTTGCATCAAGTTTTACCATCAACTTCCCATCACCTTTTTCTTAGTTTTCGCCGGATTTGATGCGGCTTGCATTGTCTGCACCTTCGTCGTTCACAACTTTGCGGCGGTCGTCTCAGAAGGGAGTGACGCTTATCGAAAGTTTTGGAAGTCAAGGCTTCATTTAAAATTACAGAGAAAACGGCTTCGGGCGTGTATGCCGCTGTCAATCACAATTGGACGGTTTTTCTCATTGAAGCGCACAACTTTGCTGAATACGATCAACGAGGTTGTGAATGGCACGGTGTCATTGCTTATAATGGATGAGTAAATGGCGACTGTGACTAGATCGAGTTAATCGTTGGAAACCACTAGATTTTAACCACATACAAATAATTGTGATTTGTTAGCAACTAAATAAAAGTACACACAATAAATATAACACCACAATACATCACTGAGACCTACAGTAGGTCTAAACCCGTGCAATGTTTTGCTTGCAATTCTTTCAAAAGCACCAACCCCGACCCGGCCAACATGCTAAGGGTGAGAATGAAAACGGGGTGCAACTTTGAAAACGTGATTACTTCCGGAGTTCTTCTCTGTCCTTTATTATTGCTCACCATCGCCTCCATGATATGCGACCGCCATTTAGCCAAGCCATCCCAACCGACTACTAAACCACTGTCCTTAAGTCTTTGTATAGTGATCATCAGCCAGTACCGATTGACCATATAAATTGCTCTGAATCTTGTAACTGGATTGAGTTTTTCATGAGTTGAGTAGCATGCCAGTGTAAGGTTTCGTTCTCTGTTGATATGCTTGACCTTATACTTGACGACATTGTCTAATTCGTTTGTTGTAATACCAGCAAACTTTCCCTCGCGTCGTGACAAGTATTTTGCATCTGTGTTAAAGCTGGGCATGTCGTAAACATAGTGGAAGCTACTGTTGAGTTTATGTAGAATTCCTTGATGTTTAAAGTCTAAGTAGTATATATCTTCCGCTGCAAACATACTGCCACTGAAGTAATGGTAGTAAATCTTGAAACCATTCCGGATAACCTCTTTGAGAGACCTCAGAGGCACGGTGGTGGGAGGAGCCACGATACAGCTTGTGATTCCATTCTCGTAGCACCAACTGATAAACATCAGTGCAAAAACGAGGAACATGTAAGTGCTTGGATTACGAGGTGAGACTGAAATCGATTGACTTGTGAAAAACGCAAGAGCATATAGCATAGAATTCCAGACACCACTGTTCCAGAACATCACGCAGGAGCCAACTACAGTCGCCACTAGAACCGCCACCCATAAATTACCAGAAAATGGTTCCGTCCACACTGTAAACTGAAGATAATCCCTTTTATCGGCGAGTCGCTCGCAGTACACGAGAGTTTGGGCTTGGTTATCCGTGTAGACAAAACCCGTCCAGAAGTGATACCAAAGGCGGTGGTTTTGCAGAAAACTAGCTGACTGTGTAATGAAATTACTTTGAATTCCAAAATCGACACGTTTATACTCCGTCTTGTTCAAGTAGTTCACTAGGTTAACCGTAAAGTTGTGGACTTGGCCTCCATAAATCATTGTCATCATCTCAGATGTGCAGTAATAGTTATAAAATTCACGTGCTTTGAAAACCATTCTCGAACAAGCCAGCCTGTCCTTGTCGAATTTTTGGAAGTAGCCGAGTATCTGAATGTTGGCAAGAGTGTTGATTCGTTTACCATATAAATCCCAAAAGTGGATTTTGTGAAATTGTAGCGGATCAATTAGCAGAGCCTGATTGTAAAAGTGGCGAAACGTAACTGTCTCAAGTTTCCCCTTCATCAGGACAGCAGTGTTACTGTGATTATGAATCCCTTTACTAAGAGGAAAGATGAGGATTTTCAGCGCTGGATAGGCAATAAAGAATATTACGAAAGGGGGTCTAAAATTGAAGCATTTTGGACCACCCTCTTTACAATCAACCATTAGAAGGAAAGTCGTTGTTGGGGTTAATGCTACATTCTTGTAAATGAGGTACATGAGAAAATATTTTCGAGAGTATTCTCCAAGAACAATGACGTAAGGTTGAGTGAACTTGTACCCAGATGAGCTGTTGAGTGTCGTCTTGAAGTTAATGGAAAACGTCATATAGCGTGCGGCACTCAATGGTGAAGAAAGTAGCTCCGAGTATTCCTGTGGCTGAACTGATTGAAATATAATCAAATATTTCTCATACGATAATCTGATATGAGACTGCAAGACTTCTTTAAATTCCTGACAACTTGTTCTACCAATTATTTTGGAGAGTCCAATTGCAAAATATACTATAACTGAAATGATTCTGGTGGTCGAATGCAAAAGCGGCCTCATATTGCAAAGAAATACATATGTTTGTTTTGCACTTGTTCTTCTCACTCCAAAAAGAGTGAAAATGCTAAGGACGCAAATGTTTTCACCAAGAAAGAACCAACATTAGACCAGTAATGGAAATACATATGTTTTCCTTCGTTATGATTAGCCACACAATGCCACGCAGATCAATATCACGAAAGCTGAGAAACCATTATCGTTTGCCTATTCATTTGAAAAAGTAATCAAACTCATGAACAAATGACGTTTCTATATGACGTTTCTGGCTCAGATGGCTAGAGCGGAAATTAGACATTGAATTAATTTCCTAGTAGGTATTCATCATTCTGGTAGTGCCTGTGTGTTATTTACTAATTAGGGTTGCTCTACTTATAAAGTAGCAAAACTAGACAGCTTTTTTCGATTCTTTCATGTAGCAAATGGGAAGCATTGCCAGTCGGCAGCGTATTGCAATAGTAGAGCTCAACTGCACAAGATAATGTTTTCAAACGGTAGTAACCGCATTAGCAGAATTATTATCGTGGATATTAGAGGTTCATTACCGACCAGTCAACTTATAGGAAGGCATTTTAGCAAAAGTTTGTAGCATAATTTTCTAAATAGCCTCACAATGAATAGCTGGCAAAATGCCTTGAAATTACAAACACCATATACCTGCTTATCACAATAATTTAAGGTAGCAAATACGTGTTTAAAACATTTCATATTTATTCGAGTTCGTTTGTCACATGTTTGCGCTATTCTTCACCATCAACACTATCACCAAAGCATGTACATTATAGGATGATGTAATATACATGATGATGGTGATCATACTATGATGTGCACGCTTTGCTATCACGTGTACATATTTTGTACAAATTGAAAGGATCCTTTTTAATTGTAGGGGATGTCCATGTGCAATTTAAGGTGCAGCAAATTAACCACCAAACATAATTTGCGCTGACATAACCTGCGCATCAGGTAACCAACACGTAGCACATTTGTAATTAGAATGAAAAATCATAGTGCATGACTGTGACAGAAGCTGGACACAAATCACGATGATAATCAATGCTACTAAACCATGTCTACACGCTTCTCGCCGAGTTTATAAATTTGTCGTTTGTTATGCCTCTTGTGGTACACCGTTGAAAAATCAAACTGCAGTTGAGTACATTCGCTGTACTATCCTTGTAGAAAGTGACAAAATGAATTTACTTTCATGAGTGCAGGCAATAAGTCACTTCTCTCCCAAGTTCTTTTTGCTTTCAGCAGTATAGCAAAGATGAGACACCATCTAAAGACGAAAACCCGAGTTTATGTAAGTTGAAAAGTCAACTGCGATGATTTTCACTTATGAAAATAACTACGAAGCAATAGACTAAACATTACAAATCTCAGTTACTTTGATAACCCTGGCCTGAGAAGGGGATTTTGGCCTTATGCGTATTTCAAACGCTGCATTCTCTAAAGCTAAACAAAGCGCACCTCAGGTTGGGTACTAGTGAGTTTGTGGGATTCTACTTTTATTGTTATCCTGTTAGACACGGATAACCCGTTAGCACTCGGACTTTTCGCGACGCATTGTTTGCCACGACTGCAAGGCAACTTAAAATATCTCCTCCTTTGTCTGCATTTTCTCATGGGAGCCTTACTGTTATTATATTACAAAGTGTGTATTTGGCAGCGATGCATGTGAAGATGAGTTTATTTCAAATGCATGATTACTCATGAAACATGTTACTTAAAGTGACATAAGAGTTAACAGATACAAGATACAACAAGTTGGAGCAATAATTTTGAAATAATGGCAAATAATAGTGTAGTGCACCACACAGATGATTTCGTGTAAATCCCCTCCAAAGTTATAAATTTTTCTTCAAAACCTGTGCGACAACTTGACCTTGCATAAGTCAGATATACCATAACTTTGGCAAATTTTTCTGCTATGCATTTACGCTATAACTGTTGATGTCCGTAAAGAGGACTGATGTGGTAAAAGTACCTAGCCAAAGCTCTCGCTTATAAACCCGATGCGGCCGGTGAATCTGCACAATCACAATAGTACCCTTCTTCAATCAACATCAAAAGTGGTAGATTTTCAGAGGAAAGTGAATCAAATAGGCAGTGAATTATGAGAACGTTTTTGGTAACATTTTCTTAGTAAAGAAATACATTTCAGATTGCCCCGCTGTGACATTATTCTAACTTTTTTGTTTGCTCAGATTGTCGCCTCCGTTCTCGGAGTCGCGTTAGCTGGTGTGGGAAATCTAAGTCCGGCCGAAGAAGCTCAAATTCGGGACATGTTTAGCAGGTTGTGCGGTGGAGGTACCGGAGCTGACGGGCAAAGGGTTGGAAATGCGATCGTCTACTGTAAACGAGGTGGACCGGACAGAATGGAAACTCTGAACCACGAAGCTTCCATTCCTGCTGGATCCAGTCCTGACCAAGAGGTCTACGTTGAGCCGCCAGCAGTTCAGTATAATCATAATGTTCTCATTAGGGGAGGCGATGGTGCGGGACAGAAGGTCAAAGTTTACGTTGCACCTCAACGTGCCACTCACAATGTGAGAACTGATTATGCACCTGGAAATACGGGCATAGCAAAACCAACGGTGTATTTTCTGAGCGGCGGAGGAGGTGACTCTGGACCAGGGTATCCATCTCCTGGTGGCCCATCCCCGGGAGGACCCTCCCCTGGATATGGCGGTCCTGGAGGACCATCACCTGGTGGACCTTCGCCTGGATATGGTGGTCCTGGAGGACCTTCACCGGGTGGACCATCACCTGGCTACAATACTCCCGGAGGATCATCCCCAGGTTATAATACTCCCGGCGGATCTTCACCAGGTTATAATACGCCCGGAGGATCTTCGCCAGGCTATAATACTCCCGGAGGATCTTCACCAGGTTATAATACCCCTGGAGGTTCGTCTCCAGGCTATGGAACGCCAAGCGGAACATCTCCAAGTGGCCCGTCTCCCAGTGGACCCTCCACTGGAGGACCAAACTATAACCTTCCTGGGGGGCCTTCTCCTGGACCCAGACCGCAGTATGGTGTTCCAGGTCGCCCTCAAAATGGCAACGGAAACGGGAGCGGAGGGTATGGTGGATACGGTCGTTAAAAGATCGTAGCCCATGACGTTTCCCTGCGTAGCGTCCGTTGTCTGTTGAAACGTTTCTGGTCAATTTAAAACCATTACACGATTTATTTACATACATGTGAATGATATTTAGTAGTTTGTATAAATAAAAGTCTGGTAAATGGTTGTTAATTTAAATCTCGTTAAACTGCCCTATCTGTTTTATTTAAAATGCTGCCAACCTCTCTAGAAGAATAATAATTAATGTCAAATCTACTATAGACGCTGTTATGAATAGCATATACACTCGTGTAAATGATACTCTTAAAAATGATACTGCATTTCGTGTACTATTACGCTGCGTGGTGGTGATCACTGTTAAATGCTATTTTTGCAATGACACTGATATTTATTTTTCAATTCTATTATTTATTAAAGCGTAAATAAATATATATCAATTTGATATATGTTTAACAATAATTATGTGAAAAAACTAGGTCAACTATATGCTAATTACGGGCTTCTCACTACTGTATGGCCCTCCTGGTCGACGGCTGAGAAATGCCCTATACGAAGCTGTCTCGGGAAAGGCAATATTTTTGGGGGTTCCTTGCGGTTTGCACCGAGACAACACGTTGACAAATGCATCGGGTCGCTCGGCACCTCCACCGTCCACTTGCGAGTTATGAGCATAATAGAGAAATGTGACGTCTGCCGGTTCCTTACACTTTTCTAGGCCTAGCATGTATCTGCATTCCACTGGCTGCTTGTTTCTACCTGCGTTCAAATCATGGAAAGATTATAATTTCATTTCTCTTTGAAGCTCGGCAAAATTTCGTACGAGGACATAGTTCACATGATCATGTTATGTACGGAGGTGCAAAATCTTTTAAATTTTGGTCCAACCGGGATATCGAAATTTTGCTTTCAATTTCATCCCGGTTTACACATTTTTGGGCATCTCCAAAAAAAG
>JAHZMW010004911.1:0-10861 GCA_027743745.1 Alloscopus bannaensis | reverse complement strand
GGAAATTTTGCACGTAATTTATTTCCGTCGTTAAAAATCCAGCTACTTGGAACGAAATCCACCGAGTTGTCTGAAGCAAACCTTATAACCGAGAATGCTTTACGATCCATGACAAAACTTCTTTTGTCGAAACCTTTTTTCTTAACTTATTTTTTGTAAATAACTGGACAGTGAAGACTACACAAATGCCAAATTTGTGGATTGCAGTACAAAATGAAAAAGAGTGGGTCTGATCAACCGCCAATTTTTTTCCAATGCAGTGGCATTGCGGATTTGCCATCGCTTGTGCAACATAAAAAACATGATCAGTTTATGTAGCAAGCCACAACGCGAGGTACTGGGTAAACGCAGGTATAGTGAAGGATACCAGCAGCGGTTGCAATGTCGGATTTGTCGTGCAAGAAATGCGATGGTACAATGAATGATGTTGAGTACCTAATTCGTGGTTGATATGGCATGTCAATCCGGTGTTGGCGCGACAAAAGAAAAATTATGCACAATTTTGCATATCATAACTATGCAAAATTTGTAAAGGCATTCTGCATCGATGGCAATCCAGCAGAATGCCAGTATTTCCAGCGTCAGTGCCAGTAGTAAACCATCATTCTGGTTTGCAGGGTATGCTTACCACTACAATATATGATTTCTGTTTTTCTCACCACGACTGCAAGACATTTGCTCGATAAGTATGCATCACAATAAGTTGAGACGGAGTAGGACACATCTCTCCCTCTCATTTTGTCAGGTTTAGATTGCACAATGATGAAGATGCAGGGATTGTTTATGGAGTCATTTAGGATTTGAGTATTTTTTAAAGTGAAAAGGTTTAAAGAGAATGAATAGAGTGGAAAGTCAAACCCATAAAAGTTTCTTGGTATCTCATGCATCCCTCTCTAAAGATGTTTATCAATTGATCGTGATTTTTTTACGCATTTTAAAGCTTTTGTATACAAGCGATAAACGGCTTTTTCATCATCATCATGGTTGATGACTACAGTTCAATCATTCGTTGAATTTAGTAATGATAAAAACGAGCCCTTGTTAGCCTGAAATTGTGAGTGTGCTCTTCATTCTATTTTTGCAGTGATTTAATAAAATCCGGATTCGGATTTGAAAGGTCTCTCAGGGTAGAAAGCGTCTACGCTTAATACGGGAAACACCAGGACATACTCTGTGAAATATCATTGACGTAATTAATACGCTATACGGCATATGAAGTGAAGTACCATTCTCATTTCACTATCAAAGTGCGTGAGCAGACAATAAGAATAACCAGCTCAGGCTAGGATCCTATTTTCGCTGACTCTCTTCTCCACACAATCCCGTTGTAAATGTTATGTTCTTAACCAATCACTCGTGCTCTGATAGTGGCAAACACTGTAAATGTACACATATGAAAAGGTAAATAGTCAGAGAAAGAGAGAAGAGGGCTTCTCGCTAAACTCGATCCTCTCAGTTGTAAAATCATATCAACTCTAAAAATTGACTGTTAATAAATACTCGTTTCCACGTTGCGTACTTGATGTGTTCTTTCTCATTGTTCGAGGTGCAATAAAATTTAGATTAGACGGAGGCGGATTAGATTTAGGTAATCAAAACAATAATTTTCTATGCATGTGCACACACTCAAGAGAAATACTTGGAAAGCGTGTGTTACTCGTGTTAAAAATGTATTCTTTCTCGCACCAGCAGCGTTCTGCTCCTCATCACCGTGGTGAAAATGAGTGTGAGGCCACAATGAGTGTAAATGTTTATGACGTGGATTTCTTTTTGGGATGTTCTCTGACGTTGTCTGAGACTCTTTGGCAGATGGTGTGGGCAACATGGAGGCTAAGCAAGGTCAAAGTGGTTTCAAGTCAACAGTTACAGTGTCACACAAAGTGGCAAGGCGGTACCCGTGGTAGGGTTTGACATGCACGCAAACGTGTCAGCTTAAAATGATGACGACGATCAGTATAACTATTTAGGTATAAAAAAGAATATCCCGATTCTCCATATTATTATAACTTCCCATTCCTTTCGACGAAATGTAGTGTTCATCATTCAGGAAGTAAGTGTGTGTGTGTGTGCACGCTAGAGAAAATTGCAATGCAGTTCGACGTCATCGTAAAACACCTTTTGGCTCACACATTTTTTTGGATGTTATGTGCACACGATCGTAAAATATCGTTAAAAACATGTGCATTCTACGTTGTCAATGTCAAATCTGTTTACTTACTAATACTCATATGCATAATATTATTACTACGTACACCTTGAATTCCACACGGAGTTTTTTAGTGGCTCATCGTCTCTCTGCCAAACACAATTTATTGTATGCATCTCGTTTTCCTCTGTTTACACGAATGTTTCCAACAGTTATGAACAAGTCACAGGGTTGAGAGAGCTCATCTTCGTTGGAAGTAGTAATCGCACGATTAGCAGGTGCCACTGAACTTCACAACCTGATGTATTTTTACAGTATTCGGGGTGTGTGTGGTTAAATGATTCATGGAATGAGTGAAAACTCGATGTGGAAATGCATACATTCCGTGAAGTCACACAAACACACTTGTTTATCTTTCGTTTTCTCGCTGTCTAATCGTGCTTCCACTGTTTCACCTTTTAATCGTCCGAGTTAGCTGACCGCGTCGAATACACGCAGTCATATATGATCTCATGAAAAAAAACCTAAACTTTTCTCCCAACTGCTAGTAAATCTGTGATGTGTATATTACTTTGTGCATATTTGAGCGAATAAGCGCCATTGAATAAGTGCATCGAGTCGAATGACATGTTCACACTAGTCCTTTTATCGTGGAGGTAATACAAATTTTTCTTGTTGATAAATACAGCTTTGCATATCATAATATGCGGTGTGTGTTGTATTTTCGTGACAAGAGCTGATTACGGACAGGGTGAGAAGGGACATCAATCATTTTTATTTTTCCGGCAAACAAATTACGTATTCATTGATACGCTTAATAGTCTTAATGTTTCTTTGGGAACACAACCAGTGAGAGAGTCAGCTAGTTAGTTCTCTCAGGTGTCATAAGTCAAGACATCCATATGCATAACTTAAGACACCACATAACAATAACAATTGATGAGCCCCATACATCATTGACGGCCCAACCTTTATCCATGCCAGATATTATTATTTCGTTGTGTATCGGCAACTCCAACTTTTCGAAGGATCGTAAAGGATTTTGTCATTTCATGCGTGAATTTATTACTGAATGTGTACGTACCTGAGTGAGATGTTGAGTATTGAGTGGAAGAAATTTAGAAGGGTAGTAAAAGCAGACAATATGAGCAGGATATTAGTATAACCTGTTGCTTCACGTGTTGGCATGTTTCAGTTTTGTCGACGTTCTCTTTTGTGTACACAACTCGGAGTCATAAATTGTTCCGATTGATTGACCCAACTTGTAGAACGCAACGAGATAATAGTATGCACGAAAAAGAATCATAACTCGTCCGACACCGTCTTGCTTACAATCTTATTTCGGACTCGATTGCCAAGTTTGAATGGTGCAACCTGTAAACAATGTTTCATGACGACGATCGCTGACTACGCGATCTGAATTTGTCTCGAGCACCTTTCTTCCTCTGTGCATATATTTTGGTATCACCAAATCCGTACGGTCGTTACGGTGGCTACTTGAAGTTTGGAGACAGAGTGTGAGTGAGTTGTCAGAGAGAGGATGAGAATGTGGAGGAAATGGATGGAAGTTTCTCTCTGGCTACTTATCATGCAATATGCGTTCTTTGGCGTAAACAAACGTCGCATTTCGTGTCCGCATCATGTACCCTTTCGTAAAAGGGCCGAGAGAGTGCGGAGAGTTTACACCTTTCAAGAGAACACCTCGAAGACAGAGAGAATTCCAATAATAACAGTTTCTCTCGTTCCACGGCATACCTGTAGTTAGCTGCTCATTTTAAAACCATACAAAGCAACAGCTGAAGAATCTATGCAACACTCCAAAAGAGAATATTCTCTAGAAAAAAAGTTCCTAATGAGAACGATATTCTTCGAATGATTCTATGTATTCATATCACACACGCTAAAGTTGGCGTTACTCTCTCTGCATTTGCCTTTCCGTCATCTGTGAGAAGAATTAGGAACGCAACCTCAAATTCTTTGTTCAAGAGAGAAACTAGTAACGTTTACTTGATGCCTTTGCAACGGGGAAAACTTTGAAAAAGAAGTTCTCTCTCTGGGGATTGAGAGGGAAGTTCTGCGAGAAGACCTCAATACAGTGAAGATTAACGTTTTTTCCACTATATTTACAGTATAATATCGTGATATTTACTTGTAGATGAGAATGATAAAACTATATGTACTCTGCTTAAAATCACATATATAATAAAGCATACCTTCAAATGGTGATGATGATGGTAACCCCTTTGAACAAGGGGAAAGAGTGCCAGCGAATACGTACGTATGGAGGGGAAAATTTAATGACTTTTCCTTCTTCCTCCAAAAACGAAGGAAAAAACACAACGTATCCATAATATTTCCAAGAAGTCGTACATTTCCTTTGGCATTATGATTTTTGACAATTTAATTGTTTACCAAACTCCTTCTCTATTGTATTAATGCCATGTCTAGACGAAGGATACGTAATTTTTGGGAAATTAGAGTCTCAACAACGTTTAATGGGACTGCTAATGCAACAACGGTGAGAACATGGTAATCATGGCAATCAAGTAGGGATTCACTAGATAATATATAGATGTGTGTACTCAGAGCCCTTCCTCTCGCCAGATAAGGGGAAATGGAGGAGTAGTTTGAAATTGGTTGTGTAATTCCGTAATTAATATTTTTCGCAAGCGCTTTCCATGTAATATTAATGCCGCTCATTTTATTCCCAAAGTGATTGAGCAGTTTGAGTGTGCGGAGCCTCTACTTTTCTCTTTCCCGCTGGGTTCCCTTTTTTGATAACCTCTCTAAAATATCGGGTTGCAAATTTTTCGCACGAACTACTCCCATTCAAGGCGTATATTACGTACTCATCCTGAGAATGCAGGTCATTTATTAGCGGGGATATTTTTCCCACTAATAATACCATTATCTTCAAAGGTGCTAAATGTTTTACGCCAACCTTTTATAGCTTCAATTATGCATTTGAATTTTATTCCTTATTTTTTGGACCGGAGTTTCAACCTAATTTGCTAGTCAGTAGTATCAAACAGGATAACAGTGTACGCAGATTTTCGTTCAACAAAGAAAAGAAAGTTTTGCACGCGATCGAAGGACATGATGTTTACATAGCAAATGCATATATAGCACACTGTTTGAACTTGATCAAGGATGCGTTGATCTGTCGTCAACATGATAGTAAAACTTTTCCACTTGTCATGTTATGTTTATAGAAAAATTAGTGTGAGATATTTATGTGCATTTGTAGCCCAAGAAGAGGGGACGACACATGTTGCAACAACAACACAAACAAATTACGCCACCTCTAAGTTCGACTTGCTCGTGCTTAAATATTCATGTAATTTTACACTTTGAGAAAACGGGAAACCCAGCAGCTTCTTATTATTAGATGCTCCTTTTCAAAGACGAAAGGCGTACGGGAACGCTGTTACTTATTTCCACAGAGGGGTGTGAAGCTACCTGTGTGAATCTGCTACTATAAATTCTTGAGAAATGATTTCACTTCCAACGGTCTCTCCAGCGCGAGCATTAGTAACTTTTTAGGCACAACCTGTCGAAATCCATTAAAAAATTACATCACAAGTGTGATCTCCTGGAATTCGTGTAAAATAAATTACCTCCTCCAAGCACAGGGAATGGGGCCAAAAGAAGTGTGGCAATGGTAGAAATGTACGTCATATACCAAATTATTATTACGCACAAAATGTCCATTCTGTGTATTAAAGATGAGCATAATGGAGTGCTGTGTAGAGATACTTCTCTGAGAAAATTGAATGCTTACAGTGATCATATCGACGAAATATTTGAGTTCACTCCCGTAAAGAAGTCTTTATCACAAAATGCCACTCTCTCGACACAGTGCTCTCCGTTGAAAGACCTATATATACTCATGACGATGGTTGCAAAGATTTCAAGTATAATTACAACCACTCCAACGTTGACCATTTCCAGTCGGGCATTTGTCTGCGCTCACCTCACATCAAGAGATGCCATCCATCTTGCAGTGCATTCGAAAGTCTGACCTTAAAAGGGTTAATTTAATTATCGAAAGAATTTAGTTTGACGTAAGATGACCATGAATCAAATTATTATATCACATCCACAGTTTTCTTTCAAGCCATCATCATCAGTAGCCATGTATAGCTGAACACTTTTACTCTTTTCGTGTGTGTTCAAAACCAAGAGATATGCAGTAGTTTCTTTTTGGTAGGCATATTATTGTGTGATGTTATTACAGTTACTGCCACATACAAAAAAAAATGTTACTGACTGCCCGTGTTTATGTAGCTGCTACCTTGTTTTGCTACTAGACTTTTTTACACGAAATCTCATTATGCCAACTCTGAAAGAGAGACAGAGTGAGAGACATGAACTCAACTAATCCGACTCTGATGACCCGTCGTGTCTTCCCAAAGAAACTAGACTTAATGGTGCTTATAACATCTGTGTAGGACACAACGGTCCAATATTTACAACAATCAACACCACAAACACAACCACAGAGTTTGTGCAAGGCAAGTGTGAACAATTCTGAGAAGCGAAACAGGAAGTAAAAGTTTTTTTTTTGTCACGCGAGTATTAAGTTTTTACATGTACCCAACAACTACCTCTGTTGAATATGTATAATACTTGTGATTTGAAGGTGAAGCCTCCTCAACTCACCGTCAAATCGATGTGTTCACATTAAAGCGTGTCTTATTTATGGGATGTCGTTGGAAAGAGCCGATTGCCAAATCTGATGAGCAACTGTCGTTTAATCTCATTATCCTGTATAAGTATATCTTTGTGGTTGAAACCCGTGAAAATTCCGCGTCCATTATGTCCTCTCTGAGAATGCAGATGAGAATATCGTTGGATCCAGCAGCAGGAGCCTTTCTTTGTTTGAAATGAGTGAGGTGATTATTTCGATGATTCGTTGTCAACAATGGAGGAAAATGTTATCAGAAAGCAATACAACGGGAGAAGAAGGAGCAGCGGCACAACCAGTGCGTCAACTTCTCAACATGTTAAAAAAATCAAACAGATTGCACTTTTGTGTCTTACAGATAATGGTTTCTCCTCTTCACTCTTGTCAAGTGCAGACAACCTTGCACCAACGATCGGAGTGTACGGGCAGAAGAAATCAAGAGTCAACAAAATAGGGCATAAGCAATTTGGTACTTTTTGATCTGTATCTCTTCCCAGTGAAGCTGAAAAGAGAGAGATAAAAACGCCTGTGTTCTTCCCTGGCATCTTCATTTGAGTTTAAAAAGTGTTTCTTTCACCACACCCTATGTCCATGTGCATCCGGCGGCTGACCGATAATAGGCTGATATGTGTAATGATGATCTTTTTTTTCACCTTCATCATCATCATCATCGTGAGTGACTCGATCCATCGAAAACTGGAGAGTGTGCAATGAGCGCATATTACCTTATCCTTCATTCACCTTATGATCATCATCATTGTGTTCAGCTACGTGGCTTTAATAGGTCATTCGTTGTCTTCACGTCACTTGGCAGTTGCAGCGTGTCCCAAAGATGTTAGGCAAAGCTGAGAAGGGATTTTTGGTGTGGAGAGGATGTAACTCAATGTAAATAAGTTGAACATATCGGAACTTCCTATCAATGCCATCCCAAAGGCTCAGAAAGCAGAGCAGTCTTGCATGTCAAAGTCAATATGTTTTTAATCGCATTCGGCAGCAGAGTAGGAATTTCCCTCTCGAATCCTGTGTTTGTGCACACGATGATAAGGTGCTTATACACACACCTTCCAGTTATAATAGGCATTTATTATTGTTTATTGTCAAATCCCAGTGGTCAAGCGACGAAGCTCTGGAAGGTCATTTTCATCGCGTTTTTTGATTGTATCACAACCATGAGTCATATTCAGGCGAACACCATGCTTAGTAAATATACAATTATCGAATATAATTAAGGAAGAAGTGAACAACTTGGATGATGTAATTGCAAAACTATGTGCACTTCAGTCAATAAAAGTTTGGCAGACCAGGTACGTGCTTTACTGTTGCGAGGAGTACCAAATAGATGCAAGAAGACGTGTATGAATCACCCAAATAATGTCTATGATCCTGTTCTTCTACAATAATTATGACTCAGTCAGCATTTGAAGTGTGTAGGGACGAGAATCAAGACTTCCAGAGACACACTTCGCATCGCCTTCGCAGAATGCTTGTATTTCCATTTTTGACTTTGACATTGACAACGTGACTCAGAAATACTTTTTCCGTGTGCCGACACCTGAACCAGAATTACAAAAGGTGGCTCATCACCACCACACCGCGCAGATCAAACGACAGGGAAGAAGGAAGAACAGCGAGTTTTGCAAGCGATGTAGCATGCAATTTGAATACACCGTTGGTCATGAACAGTTTGCATGATGTTCCTTCAAGCCAAACTTGTGGCAAATCATGTAAAATGAAATGGCGGAAGGAGCCCAGAGAAAGAGAGAAAATGAGTTTTTTTTTCTTGTTTAGCACTTTTTAGAAAGTGTGTAGGAGTTGAATAGTAGTTGAAAGAGGATCTTTCCTGCCATACTCTCCTCACAGAATTTACACCTTCCCAACCTCAGCACCGGTATGGAATGCACATGCAGGAAAACTACAGCTTTTTCTTTAGGACACAGCTCTCGGGCAATGATGATGATAGCTTCAAAACTTGAGGAGTAAACCAGAGAAACGCACATGGCACATGTGTTTGACCCTGACTCACGGCTAGTTCACTCCTGTGTGCCTCCTTCATACTACAACATGTGCCACAATGCGTGTGGAGGTAAAACTGTGAAAAATGGACACGTCACATTTTATGGTGAGAGACATTTTTTTTTAAAAACTTGACGTTTTTTCTCCAACGTTGCACAGTCAAAGTAGGGTTGATAGGCGGGTACACACAAAGCAGAGAAGTCGCCATACATCTCTCTCGTCATTCGTATTGATCGGTCTCCGCATTTTCCCTTTTCCGAAGACATGCACATGTCGCTCACTACTGGAGTTTTGTCGAAGGTGTAAATAATCGACACGTTTCCTTGCGAAATGTGAAAGGTGAAGAAGCAATGTGTCACAGTGCCTTTTAAATTTTTGTAGTCCTTCACTCCATGCGCGACACAAATCAGGAAAGATGCTTGCATGTGTGTTTATATTATGCGTGTCATAAATAACGCGCACGCAAATCACACGCACTTAAATTCCTATGTAAATATTCGTAGAGATTTGTAATTCGTTAAAAGAGCTTGTTCAGAGAGCAGCGGTATGGCATGGTGGAAGGAATAAATGAGCAAGACTCACAATTTATGTCTTCTCCCATTTTACTGAGTTCACTTCATATATTGGCTTCTCCATATCAAGCATCTTCTTCGTGTGTCAAACTTGCATGCGAAACTGAATTGTTGATGAGTGGAGAGTCGCACGGAAAACTCTCGGAATCCTCCGTATCGTCTCAATCATTACGTATTGTTCAAAATGAGAACTATTACATATACCGAAAGAGGCGACTAGCATATTGGTGAACTTGATCAGCTATTCATTCTTACAGGTCTCATCAACTCTTTTTTGTTTGGAGAGCGATAATTTTTAGAAGGGAAAAAACTCAACTGTCCAATCGCCTTTTGTTTAATTTAATTAGTTTTTCGTACTCATAACGAAATGGCGGCAGTTGCGCATTCCTTTTTTTTACCTTGTTAGCTCAACACGCTTCGTAGTGTGACTTCAAAAGGGTTTGCAGGTCCTAATTTGATTTTCGGCAGAGTTCTTTGTACAAAGGAAAAAATTAGGTAATATCAATCTTCGCCGTAAAAAGTGTCCAAAAGACCATCTATTCGAGTGGAGTTATGATACTCTGAAAAGGACAGGAGTAATTAGTTAATGGTTTGCAGGAGTCGGTGCTCGACATCATGAATTGGATACAATTCACTTACAATTAGACATCTTTTGTGGATTTCTTTGCAAATTAAAAAAAATGAGAAGAGCTGTAGTTGAGTTTATTGTTGTTACAACAAAAGTTAAAATGGGTAAACATGAAACCACTGGTTTTCGCGATTAAGCGTCTAACAAGCTCATATTTTACGGAGGTTTCTACCTGTCGAATGTCTTTCCTCCCTGATCGATTTTGTTGCTTAACCTTCATTTGAGATAATGCTCAATTGCAAATCCAATCTGCTTACGTAATGCGTACATTTTTATTTAAACATTTAAAATCATTAGTCAGAAAGCGCACAGCGTCACACAACGACAGGCGTTGAGGGAATTCCTTTTTTGTAAATCAGCAAAACTAGTCGAAGCGAAGTAAATCATCATCTCGTTTCGCATCACTACAATAATAAGGTCACTTGCCACAGCAGCAACAACAAAATATGTCAACAATTGAAGTGAAACCGGAATTCTGAAGGATTTCGCAAATCATTGGAGATGCGGAGCGAATGATTAAATCTGTACTCCAAATACAAGCGTTTGTACCCTCATTTCCTAAAATCTCACTTTTGTCTGCTACACAATGATTGCAATTAGTAAAAGTGATTTTTCGTGTCATATATAACAGCAAGCTCATTTTAATGGACGGCTGTGTAAATGCAAATTTTCCAACATTGTCTATCGGGAAATCATGATTTTTATGTAGTTTAGCTTATATTTTTATAGCCTGAGCTGAGCTTATCATCGTGAATGATGAAATAAGTATGATCGGGTTATGTATAACCCTTTGTCAGAGGAGCTTCCAGCTTCGA
>JAHZMW010004910.1:0-11650 GCA_027743745.1 Alloscopus bannaensis | reverse complement strand
TACAGACAGGATTAAATGACCACAATTAATTGCCACCCACTGTCTAAAAAGTTAAGTGTAAAATCCACCACAAAATTTCAAAACATCTTACAGCGGCAGCCGCGGCAAAGACGGCAGCCCCAAACGCAGCGAAAACCAAAAGTCTCATATTAGATGCGTTAGCTCGCGATCTCGATTCTATTTCAAGAGATGTGATCAAACTCTGATGCCAAACCCTAAAGTTCCCCGAGCTTTTATACGCTCAATCAAGTGTCAGGTACTCTTCTCGTTGGTCATCCGCAGAGTTATGTAATTATGCCTCTTCAATTGTTTCCCAATCATTGACTACCTCATAAAAGCCCGAGTAATTATGCAATCATTCACAACTCTACATAAATGCCTAACATCCGAAATCACGGCAACAAACAAACGGGCTCAAACAACCTTGAGCGAACAACTGGAAAGCAAGTCACTTTTCCCATTTCGTACAAATTTATTGCCCCCCTCAGTTCACAACACTACGAAAACATCGATCGTAGTATTTTTCTCTGGAAAATTACAACGGATCGTATTGCTATTTAGTAGCAATAACGACCCATTGAGGTGGTTATAATCGCTTTCCTCATACCAATCCAACTTCCATTGGAATTCGGATACTGTTTTAATTTGCAAGCATTGAACCGTTTAATCACGATCAATAGCGAGCACCTTTAAACGACCATAAAATTGTAGCTCGCTAACAACAAACACATTTGCAAGCATAATTGCATCAATTTAAACCATAACATCACGCTATGCGCAATGAGCAAAATGTTGAGTTACAAAAGATCACAACAACTCTATTATTTCTCAAGGTTTCCCCAACGGAACTTGATAAGCAATGTCATATTAAATTTAGTCAAGTTCACAGCACGTGCTCAAAACTTGACACAGCGATCAATCTAACATTAATTTGTTATTTTATGATTGAGATTATGGTGGAAAATTACAAACCACCATCCCCACTCAGAATAACATGACGGAAATGAAATAATGTAAATAATTAGTTACGGTTTTACTCTAAATTTTTTATGTAGTTCAGATATCATTTGATGACAATCCGAGATTTTTTTGCAAATGATTAGTATTGTATGCATCTCCTGTGTGATATATAGATTGTATATGTCTTCACAATGAGAATTCGACGAAATAATTAAAATTATTCATAAAACCACGCCTACTATCCCGCCATTAAATCCTCTGGAAGACCAAGATATAAGACCAACCGGTTTCGTGCTTGTAACCAGTACTAATTACATTTGCGTGTTCTTTGCTCAGCAAAGAAAGAAAAAACAAACGTTTATTTGTTTGTTTCCACATGCAATCCATGAGGTAGTTTTTAAAGATTCAAAGTAGTCATCCTAAATCGTAATCAGTCTGACACAACAACTTGACCAAGTCTCATCAGTATTCCAAACTAGTTACATTACTAGCTGCATTTTCCCACAGATGAAAGAAAACATTTTTCCTGGGATTTATAATGCACTCCTAAATAAGCGTGCTTACCAGGTTATGGCACAGCATGGTTTTTACATACTACCTTTGTCTGGCTTGAAATGTAGCTTGCTGTGCTTGAAATTATGACTCAAGTGATTGCTTCTCTATTTTTCATGTACCTTCTTTTAAGGAAGCAGCGAGGTAACTCACCGCTGGACAATCAAAGCACGTGGTATATTGTATTGTGTAAGCGCAATACATATCAGTAATGATTTCATCGACAACAATCAGCGATCAGGTCTCTTCAAAGCAGGTCTGAAGCTTATGTGCTCAGTGCACATTTGAAGCAGGCTGGAATCAGCCGAGTGAGATAATTTTATGTATGAGCAAATCTCCAGGAAGCTAAGGCAAGCCCCACTAGCCCACCCTAGAAGCCAGTCGAGTCGTCACTGGATTTACAAAGAAACCAAAGTATTAAACTGTGTATTAAATAGTTTATTAAGAATGTGTGCTACTGTTCGTTTGTTTGTCCAAGAAATTCCAGTAATTGTTTACAAGGAAGCAATGTACTAAAACCGTCTCACTTCCTTTGTCACCGCAAATGGGGAAGTTGGCAGCTACCGTAATAACCTTCTGGACATCGTTTCAATTCATGTCATCCAGTGTTCGCAAAAAAAAATCTCACAAAACTGTTCATACATCCACATTGAGTTACCGCCTGTAAATGTTCAAGAAAGAGATTTCTGAATAGTTTCCAAAAGTTTCCAGTTTGGAATCATGAGAAAAATGGGACCAACGCTACTTTTGGAAGTCTTACTTCTCGTGACGGTTTTAGTTCAATTCCCAATTGCTCTCGCCAAAATAGAAGCGTTCAAATGTGAAGACTTTGAGGATTTACGTGAAAATCCTCAACAGGACGTGCTTATCGGAGGGGAGGCGACAAGCAGTGGGATTCCACTGGAGTTAAGACTGGTGGACAGAAACGCAAAGTTTAACTGCTCAGACTCGCTCTCCAAGACGCTTCTCTTCACAGAACCCAAAAGCTCAAACTCCTCTGGAGCTGTAGTAGCTCCAACGGTGCCTGACACAAAAAACCTTCCGAATATCTTCGTGTCAAAGGATACTGCTCGGCCGCACATCACCAAAGATGGGTATTATCATTATGGTCACCATTTCTACCATCCTGACGACTACTGCGTCAAGGCGTAAGCGTTATCTTGTGATAAGCGCCATTTTTCTTAAGATCCCATAATTATAATAAAATGTATTTCTCCAGGGTCTCAAAAACTCAAGTGGACCTGACAATTTGCCCCCCAAGTTGCGGAGGTGACTCGTCTCGAGTTTGCATCCCAAAGTGCTGCGCCGTCGATGAAGTGTTCGTGTACTGGAGGTCCCTGTGTCGGAAGCTCCTCCCAAACGAGCCTCGCTGGACGCTTCCAATCCGAAAGAATATTCATGCTAAATACGAAAATGACATGAACAAGGACCTCCATTACAAAAGGGACTACGGTCTGAACTGCGACATCAGCGACGTTATCAAGTGGCCTCTGTCCTCGCAGGAGTTGTGGTTGGGAGGGAAGTTGAATCGGACGGATCACATGGGCAGGTATAAATTTCGAAAATAGTAAATATTTTTTGTTATAATTTTTGGAACTTGAATTCTTTATATTTTTTGTAGAATCCGCTTTGTCCAAAAACCCGGAGGAATTCGCGTCATGTTTCTCGCGGAAAACCGGAGATGGAAAGAATACACCGACTCGGAGTACTGCGTCGACGCCTTCACCAATCCTGGCGGCCAAACGAAGGAGTTCCTGTACTCCGGAAGGGCGGATCACAATGTGGTCGTGTTTTGCGCCTCCAACACCACAACAGTGTTCGCCGGAGGTGTCACCTGGAAGGCGTGGTCTTATGCTGTGATCTCTGTAGTTTCCGTGTTATTCCTCCTGCTCATTGTGACGATTTACCTCGTCCTGTACGAGCAGCAGAATCTTCACGGGTTGACGATCATCAGTCATAGCGCCAGCATGTTGGGGTCGTATTTGTTCTACTCGGCTGCCCACTTTGTGTCGTTGTATCCGTCCGAATTCACGGGGATTCGGAGCAGAGGTCCCATTTGCATGACCATTGGTATACAGAAATAATCAAGCTTTCAAAATTTAATTGATAAAAATGTTGAAAACCGACTTTTTGTAATTTTTCCAGCCCTGTTGTCGCACTACTTCCTCATCTCAAACTTCATGTGGCTCACCGTCATGAACTACGACCTGTGGCACACTTTCAGCTCTCTCCGCCCGATTCCGAGGAAAGCCAAGCGATTGGGAACGTTCGTTTGGTATTCTTTAGCAGCATGGGGCCTTCCGGCGGTTTTAATCTCTGCATTCATCACCGTTGACGAGATTTACCGGTAATATATTAGAGTTAATGGAAATTAGTAATAAAATGGAAGCAAAGTTGACGCCTCCAAATTTTTGCAGAGATCCATCAACCGAAGTGATCGTTCCGGATTACGCCACGAGCAGTTGCACCGTCGCCGAGTGGTCACGAGGCGAGTACGTTTATGCCCCAATGGCGATCCTGTTGGCTACCAACGGTGTCCTCATTTCCCTCACGTTCCGGATAATGTACAAAGCTCGTCAAAAGAAGGTTCGGGTGTTTAGGGACAAGGCGGCCGCGCAATCGGATCGATACTCGTGAGCACTTTAAATCATGATCATTTAAATTGGACTACATGACTCAAGGTTATCATTGTGACATGTGACGTCATTTCCGACAGGGTGCGCCTCTTCCTCAAACTGTTTCTGGTGATGGGTGTGGTGTGGACGATTCAGCTCCTGTCGTGGTACTACAATAGCAACACGAAGCCTTGGTACGTGGTCGTGATCGACCTCGTCATGCATTTCCAGCCGATTGCCATGTTCTTTCTGTTCTGCGTGAATGAGCGGACGATGGACCACTTGATGGAGAAATTCCCGAGGCTCAAACGTAATGCGCATTTAACATGAAAAGCTATGTTCAAGTTCATACACAAGGATTTATATAAATATTTCTGTTTCAACAGCGTATCTGCGTCCAATGAGGAATTCGAGGTGGATTCGCAGAACTCGAAAGGAAGGAGAGTCAGGCTCCTTCACGAAGCAAACCTCAACAGCATCTAACCACTCGAAGGCGAATCCGAATGTGCTCAAAATGGACACCATTTCCTCTCCCAATTCCTTTGGTTAAGTACAAAAAATTCCAGAGACGCTTTTATTCAGAATTGTACAAATAGAAAATTATATATATTATATACACAATAAAATGGATTTTCTAAACGTTGGTTTTGAGACAGGAAAAATTATTGCAATGTCATATTACCATCCTATCCTTGTCGTCGCCACCATCGTTCCATTTCGCTAGTTGGATGACATTCAAATCTAGGTTTCGGGCACGAGACACAAGACTCCATTCATTTAGACACTTTCTATTAGTTTGGCACACTTGTTCAAGCAACTATTGCTACTCTTCAACACAACAATGCTTCGAAGAATCTTGTGGTTCCTCTTGATTGTTGTGACATTCGCAATTGCAGAAAGGGAAGGCGATGAGCAGTATTATTTTGGGAGAGGATCATTGGAAAGGGGCGATCGCAGCATTTTTCCTGTAGTTCATTTTACACACAATTATAACACAATTATGCAGTTTGCTCCCATTCATACGTTAAAATCCGTGCAATTAATATTTTTTAGAGTCCTTTGAGGACGCCATGCAAATCCGGAATCATCAGACCTGATGGGCGGTGTGCCTCACTCAAAGCGGTACTTTGGGACTACTAGTCGCTGGAACATTAAGCCTACCACTCTTCATTCTAAGTGATCAGCATCAACAATCTAATTCCAGAGTTGTGTCCCGACATTTAAATTGGTCGCATAACGGTGTTTAAGTCTCTTGTAAGTGTAACGCCATCACAAGTCTGTAAATTACGCATCTTCTCCAACATGTAATTTAAGTACAATTTGAAAATTCTCGAACCCCTAAAAATGTATGTGAGTTAATAAATGTTAATGTCTCAGACTTTGGATAACTATTCTTCCCACATTCAAATAATCAATAAAAATCTAGTTTTTTTATTGAGCACTGACCATTAAGCACATTTACGATTACTATTTCCTACAACATGCATTTTGTTTGTACAAAACTTCACACGCTTTTAAATCCATGTTCGAATTCTTAAAAATGCGTGTGCAAGTGTCGGAAACAAATGTCTTGCATTCTAAATACACCGTACATATAGTGCTCATTCGTCACGCGTAACAATGTCCATTTTTATCTGTATTTATTAAGCAAGGAAGCAGTTCAGAGTTGGAACTTGCTCCACGAGTGTGCATCCACAAATGTAAAATAAATCAAACTCGATTCTCTAATTCTCACGGTTATAAGTATGCATAACCATAACTCATGATTTAGACGCATGACCTTGATACGCAAGATTCACTGAATTCATTTTTAACGCTATCATATTTCCTGAACACAACTTGAACAGAATCTTTAACATAACTCTTCCAAAAGTGTAAATAAACACGTATTACGCGGTAATAAATGATCAAATGTGAGAACTTCAAGTTACCTTCAATAAATGTCTTCTCATGCTCATTTATCATAGACAACGTCCAGAACATTATGGTTATCTTCAATTGAGTATCAGCATCTCTCCAATTCACACTTAAACAACGTGTACGCTCACAATGCGTGCATTTCAGTCATTATGTAATAGATCCACTAAACAATGCTTCGGATTCAGAAGCAGGCGCTGCTGCTGCTCTCCTTTGCCATAATTTCAGACTTTGCATCATCCCGTAAGATTTTTTACATTTAACCCAATCAACTCATACCCGCATCAAAATTACAAATTAGAGAAAAAAATAATTTTCCACCTTTCAGAACCCTCGCCGGCCTTCCCCTGCAAGAATGTAGAGTGGAACTACGCCGGCAACACCTGCCCCTCCGACTTCCCCGAGGAAATCTACCGAGAAGAAATCGGTCTCCTCTCTCGCCGCATGTGTTGCCGCCAAGGTCGAACTTCGAAAGAGCAGAAAATCGTAGAACACATCCGCCGCCACGCCCGAGCCTGCCAAGCGACGCCATGCCGAAAAATCACAAAGACCACTCGGACTCACGACATGTGCACCGCCGACCTTCCGACTAGAGTTTTAACAAACATCCCCTTCGATGTTCGGGGCCTGTACGAGCAGTACCAGAGTGGCAGGCGGGGAACAGAGTGGAAGTTGGAGTATCGTGAGGAAATCCGAGAGAGTTGTAGTCCAACTTTGCCGTATCCATCGAAAGGCATCACGGCCGTTTGTTGCAACAGTCATTCAGACAGTGAGTTCCAAAGTCAAAGAAATCAAAGGCTCTTGAATTTATGATTAATTAAAAATTTAATTTCGCAGGTGCTCTCCTCTCAATGTACTCCGCGGAGATGCACGAGTTCCCATATATCGCCCATATTTCTTATAATGACGGCGTAACTCAAAAGGACTGCGGGGGTGCGATCTACAACGACCGCTTCGTCATCACTGCGGCGTAAGGTTACTTACAGAGGTCTTCCATTTTATTAAATAGACTATTTCATTATAAAATTTCTTTCAGACATTGCGTCGTAAATAACCGGAATCGAACTTATTTGAACGAGTCCGGTTTCACAATCACCGTCGGCTCCAATATTGGTCAACTTTCTTCCTACTCGAAGTACGACAACCGGATCCACACCGTGGAACAAGTCATAGTGTACGAAGATTATGAAGGGGCTCAATGCAAGCAAAATGATATCGCTTTGGTCAAGCTCACTCGCAGAATCAAGTTTGGAGAGACCGTGAAGCCCATACAAATCGTTCCTGGGGGCTTCAACCCTCTGGACTATGCTGACCACGCGATCACTTCGGGATGGGGGTTGGCTTCTAATCTTCACGTGTTGCCGTTTCTGCGGAAAACTAATGTGAGAATAAGGCCTGATAACGTGTGCTTCAGATATGGGCAAGGGAGCACGAGAGAGCATCGGAGGTGGTCTGCGAATTGTGGGGAAGGGCCGGAGGGAGACAGGACGAATCAGTTTATTTGCGTTGGGGGGTTGACTGAGAATGAGTTGAATGACAGGACGTACAAAAATCCAATCGGTAATAAAAAAATATAAAATTTACACGCTTATCTCAATCTTATCGAAAATGTCATCTTACCCCACTTTTCCTTAAAATTTTGCATAGTTTTAAGTCAAGGCGACTCTGGCAGCCCAGTCGTCTGCAAATCAGCCGACGGCCTAGCCTCACTCTGTGGGGTCGTCTCCTTCGGTGGCGATTTCGAGCAGTGCGTCGCCCACGGGAATCTCGCCAACTGTCCCTTCAGCGCCGTCTCCGAGATCCAAAACTACCACGACTTCATCACCACCAACGCTGGTCCTCAAGATGACTCCACGACGTTCGAATACGTTCCCTTCGGAGAACCCGTTTCAGACGACGAATTCCTCCACCACGTCCACATCACAGTGAGAGACCGCCGACCTTGTGGTGGCACGCTGATAGGCCCCTCTTACGTGCTCACAGCGGGCCACTGTGTCGCCCACAAAAGTCCTCGAGACATCAAAGTAACTGTAGGCCTACGGGACTTGAGTCAGGTGGCCACCCAAGTGCACAACGTGAGGCGCCTCTGGATTCTCGACAACTTCAAAAAGGAGACCTTAAAAGGGATCCTGTTGCAGTGGAACGTGTTCATTCATCACACCGAGCAGAAGTTCAAGTTGCCCATTGACGACCCCCTCCACGACAAAGATCTCGGTCTGATCGAGCTCGACGGGAGAGTCTCCCTCCCGGACGATTTTGAGTATCCTATCATCCAACCCTTTGAGGCGACAATTCACCGCCCACCTCACGCCGAGGCGGTGGAAGTAGCTTTCCCGAGAAGTACACACCGTTCCGGAGTTCTGATGAAGAGAACCTTTACGATCCTCCACAAATCCGAGTGTTTGCAAAGAGTCAAGAAGGCGTACGTCAGCTCCCTCCCGGAAGACATTATTTGCGCCGTGGAGCGACACTCTGGAGGCTCCCTCTGCGACAGGGAGTTGGGCGGTGGTTTGTTTTGTGGACCGAAGCGGAAAGTTCTGTGTGGCATTCAGATTTTTAGAACTTGTCAAGGGTCAATACCAAGTTTGTATCTGGGGGTTGGGTACTACAACGAGTGGATGCAGATGAAAGTTTTTGGGGATGGTCAGGGGAGGTCCGTAGGTGGATCGAGAGGTGGGGGTAGTGGGACTTGGATTCAGCAGTTGGAAGGAATTTTCAGGAATGCGACGCAGCCTCTCAGGCAAATCCCCTTTGTCAACACGTTCATGAGCAGGGAAGTTGGGGCAGAGTGAACTCACTAGGATAAACGATTAGGATTCGTGTGGTTTTTAATAAAAATAGGTTTTATGCTTTTGATGAACTTGTAAAGCTCTCTTTTATAAAAATCAGTGATGCTTGGAGCGTGTCAGTTCAAGAAGCACTGATTTCCGTATATTGTACAGGAATCAGAGTCTGTATGAATTAATGGAAATAAAGCATTAAAAACATGTTTCCAGTGTGTAAAAACATGACTCTCATCTTTACAGCCATGTATGCTCCAGTGAGTTTTATTTCTGGAGTTTCTCAACAAAGAAAACACTTTTTTTACGTCAGCTCTAGAATAAGACTTATTACTCTCGACCACTAAAGTGTGACCGCTGAAAAAGTTCACTTGTCCATGTTTCCAGTTCTCTGGATATATATAAATGTACGGACGTACGTACTTGTTCATGTACTAAAAATTCTCACGCCAGCAGCGAGCCAGCCACAGGAATAAAAGAGCTGGTTCTTTGACTGGTGACCACGCAAGCGAAAAGTGTAGTTTCAGTGTAGTTCCCCAAAATGACGAATTAATATGTTTGTAGTAATATGTGCGTTACTGCGAGAGTCGCAGTCATTTTAGTGGTAATCGCCATCGCTCACGACGACTGCGCCACGGTGAAGCAGCGCGACGAAGGGACTGCGAGGCCAAAAAGGGAAGCCACTTGGAAGGAGCGATTGTTTCCGAATTTTAATATCCGATTGTTTTGTGACGTTCACAAGATATTCCAGCACAAGTGCGAGGCGGTGCAGAGGGGACTTAACAGCAAATCGGGGACAACCACCGAATGGGACGATAACGTAAGATTTTTTTAGCTTAAAATGTGTAGTTTATAAATTAATAATTTTTCTTTAATGGACTTTCGAATTTGAACAGGCTCCTCCAAGCACTCTTCATGGAGGCTGTCCTCAAAATCAGATCAGAGGTCATGATGGATCTTGCCGTTGGACTGCTGCAAACATGCCAGATTACAATTATTGATTTAACCCCTTAATTGACTTTTCTTGTAGTGAGAGTGAACTTGTGCTAACTGAAAACGTTTGCCAGTGATTTTTCAAACTTTCCCAAAAAATGGAAGCGACAGTGAGGCTGTTGAGAATCGGGATGCTGTGCCTAGTTCTACTGGTGATAGCGTTGTACAGTGACCCCTCTGACTGTCGCCCACGACTCCAGTCGTCATTCAACTTCCCAAGAATCCCGAGCTTACCCAGCATCTCCACATTTAGACTCCCGTCCCTGAGAGTCCTCCCGACTACGAAAAAGCCGGCAAAGGCATCGGTGGAAAACGGGTACAACTCTATTGACGACTATGACTATGACGAGGAGTCGGATTTAAACACGATTGTGAGATTGCCAATAACGGCATAAACTAATGCAATTACAATGTTCGTAATTAATTAACTGATTTTCATCAATGCTCATTTTTATGATTTTTTAAAAAGTCCATTGCAAACACCCGCTGTCCAAAAGGTCTCCAGCCAAGACCGGACGGGAGTTGTTACCCTCCGCCATCTTTTGTTGATGAATACCTCTACTAAGGCTATGCAAAATGTCGTAAAAAGCTACAGTGACATCATCGGGAATTTCCATTAATCATAATTGTGTATATTAAACCAGTATTGATCAACATCAATGTAAAATAAGATTATTTAATAAATCAAGAAATCAATAGCCTCTATAAAAACCGCGTTGACTCAACGACTCGTCGTTGACGTCGTGTGGTTAGAAAGCAAGTCAAGGAAAATTCACAAAGTGGTGAATTTCGTTTTTACACTTTATGGAAGTTCCTGGTACCGTGCAAAAGCGTTTATAATTTTACAATTTTAAGCATAAATTTCAGCTAGACAGGAAAACGAGGAAGAAGACCCTGGCCAAAATGAGAAACCACTCAGTCCAAGGTAGCTTATCTGTGTACTAAACCAGAATGTGTACTTGCTCTGCTCTGTTCGTCAATGAGCTCGTTTCAAGCTCCTAAAACGAAAATGCCGAAATCTAAGCCGACAGTGGCGATTGTTATCTCATTCATTCTGACAATTCTTTGCCAGCAATGCTCTTGGGCTAAATATGTGGAAGCTTCTTGGGCTCAGAGTGAGGTCAATGGGAACAAGCAACAGTTTTCTCGGATGCACTGTAATGTTCGTAAGATACTCCACCTCAAGTGTGACGACAAGGACAACGGTTTCAAGCAACAAAAGCTCACACGACAGACAGAGTGGGATGATTCGGTATGGATTATTATGTGCATTATGTTTATTACGTACATGGTGTATTTGTTACGTATTGAGTTTTAAACTTGTTGTTAATAATGTCTACACACTTTACTCAAGCTCGGTGAAAATTCCTTCCTTGATGGATGTGGTTCCAAGAATCAAATCAGGGGTCACGACGGCATGTGTCGACCCAGCGCTATAAGTTCTCTGGACTACAATTACTGAACAATTTAAACTGAATCTACCCGAATCGTCAATCGATTATAATTTTTCTGCAATGTTTTTGCATAATATCGACCAATTGCAAATAGAACAATAAAATATAGCAGTTTTACTCGTGGCTGGTCTTTCTTGATCTTGAGCTTGATTTAAAGTCTTCATGCTAAGCCTATTATTCCGTACTCGTACTCAAAATTCATAGATATTGGACGTACACACATTTTTGTGCATACGCAAAATAAGCGAAAGAACACACGCATTCCTAATAATTCCTATATAAAGGGTGCTCCGAGGAAATGGTTCATACTAAAGCAATCAGAAATCAACTCGTTACAGTGGATTTAAGCAAAAATCATGTACATCACGTTGTTCTCTAC
>JAHZMW010004909.1:0-18980 GCA_027743745.1 Alloscopus bannaensis | reverse complement strand
GTTCCCCGCATCAAAATACACCAGTGTACCAATTTTCAGCCAAATATCTTTCACTCGCCCCCGCTACCATTAGGGGTCCGGTCGGCCGGGGCATCACTGGGTGTATTGTCCAGGAAAAAAAATTGTGAGCACATTTTATTTTTTTTTTTTACATTCGAAACTCACAGTCTCGTGTAATATCGTGTACAACGTCCATTATTATTGTGCTCAAGCAGGACTCTTGGATTGGGACAATATCCGAAAGTTTTTGTCGTAATTTTTTTTCCATGTATTTGGAACGCACAATCAATCTCCTTTGCCCTAGAGTGGAGAGCGTATGCAATCACAATTATCTGCGTTCAAAAGAAAGGACAAAGAAATTGGGGGAAAAGTTCTGTGAACTTCATTCACATATAATAATACCCTGTGGTATCGAATACGAATATTGAGAGTCCTCCCGTCTCTCTTGCTCTCTTTTCTGAGGGAAACTCCAGCAAAATGAAGTAGATATTCATTTGTGCTGCTTATTAGACGGTGGTCCAACCCTGGTCATGACAAAGGACCATGATCAGTCAGGAGTAAAACCATATTTGATCCCTGCATTATATATTATCTATACAATGAAGGAAAACAATGGTTACAAGGACATACGAAAAAAACTGACAGCACCCACACATTTTCGACAACAACGTATTATTCGTACCTATTGAAGCTATGCCAAGGCACACGCACGCACCACAAGATATTATTTTGGAAGTGAGAAGATGATTGTGAAAGTGGGATGAGTCATCCTCCCCCGACACACGCATAAGCGCTGAAGTAGAATGATAAGTGCGCCTAGGTTCGAGATGGGAAAATTGTGCTCGATCGAATCCTCATGAATAAGAACATTGATGAATTGAGCCGTCGCAACGATTAGAGAGTGGAGAGACCTAATTTTCTTTTATTTCAGCATCCCCCAACTGCATTCCCAATTTTCTGGCTTACCTCGCCCAGGATCTAATATCCGGCATTGAAAATTTTTACACAATTTTTCGCTCTCCTCGCATCAATGTAGAGGATGCAGTGTGAAGTATATGATTTGTATGCAACCATCAGCTCGCCGAACTTTACAATTGGTTATTATTGTAGAAATGTGTAACATCAGCTAAATAATGTGTTTCCTTTGTAAATGTCACGTGTTCATAAGCAATAATCCGTGATCGGATACTTTGAGACGTGTATCCCTTCAGGTTCAGCGGGGCTATTAGTTATGTAAGCGGAGAAGGGGAATGAGGCTCCGGATTGATTCGAAAACATCCTTCACTACACACTGCCACTCTCTCTCTTGTGTCAGCTGTCATGCCAGATGTGCTCTCGGTATTAAAGGATTTCCAAATGTCATGTTTCGGAATGAAAAGATTTGCCATGATTCTGTTTGCAGACATCCGCCTCCGACACCGATATGAATACAATCAAGCACTATGAATTGGAGAGAGAGCACCTTTTCTCTCCAGGATTTTTTCTTTGAATAAGTGAACAACTATGAATCCACAAAGTATATTTGAATTCACTTAAGCTTATCAGCGAAAGTGATTAAAGTCACTGCTTCACAGCCATCTGACACATGAAGAGGCGACATATTGGTGTTTTCTGACACGGCGATTTGAAACTCTTGAATGTGAGTCCAGAAAGAGGGAAAATCACAATATAATATGCAACTCGATGTGTCACTCTGGCTTTCTCTCCAAACTTGGTCGATAATATGGCTACCGAGAGATTAGGATTGTGGATATATTATTTGATAACATCAGAAAAAAAACTCGGAATCTCTCCTCACGATGACGGCACATGGAAAACTCTCCGCATGCCATGTGTAAGCGAGCATGACATTGTGTAGCCGACAGGGAAGCTGAAGTTTGTCCGAAAAGTTACAAAATGTCGTTCTCCTCTCAACGTCGTCTTGTGGAGAGAAACCCACCGGAGGAATGCAAACATGTCACTTTTCCAATTTCATGTGTAAACACACCAGGAAAAATATCTCCTCTTGATCACCGAGAGTGAGTAAGTGAGAGCAAATACGCGTCTTTCAAAGGGAAGGGTTATCTCTTGCGGTTGATTGTGGATCTTTTCCTTTTCCAAAGATTGAGACAGTTTCTCCGAGCTCCTCAAACACATTCATGACTCACGGAGAAGATGACATTTCAGAATCTCAAACAAAAACGATACTTAGTCTCTCCCTCTGTTCATTTATTGTGAGCAATTTGGTCAACTCTCAGATTCTCCCAAGTTATCATCATGAGACGACACACAAGTAAAACTTTCAAACATAATATATAATGTTTCATCAGCCTGCGCATGTATCGATGACGGAATGATCCTTGTTATTGGTTTAAACGTCGAAGTGGGAACAAAACGATAGTGAGTGAAACGCACCAAGGAGTGTAACAAGGAGTTAATACATAAGAAGAGTGATAGATTACAGAGAAAATAAACAAACGAATTTTTTTCCTTCGAAACACCCGAAACGTCTTCCAGATAACCTTGAGGTAGATTCATCGGCTCCTCTTTGAGCAGTAGGAGAAAACGTGATAATGTAGATACACTACATGTATCTCTTAGCAGAATGAGGGTTTCGAGAAGTAAAGCGCTTCGAACAAACTCGTCTGTGAATTCCAGCCAAGCAGTTGCAGAGTAATGTATCTCCGCTATAAACTCGAGTAAGCCAACTTTAAAAGGAAGTAGTGGTAGTGATGAAAATAATGCTGCTGGCAAACCGTGTGAAGCTCTAGGCCGCTGTATAAATGTAATACTGACTTGGTTTCGTAAATATGGGCATTTTCTTCAGTTCCATCGCCCGCTCAACGGCGACGCTTGTGCTTACTCGTGCATGAAGAGAGACTTTGTAATAATAAAATGGAGACTCATTTCGTCGGAGCTTATATATTCGGGTATCCACACGTATATGTACAGAGAGAAAAAAAGGGAAATAAGTCAACTGGTAAACTACCACCTTCACTTACATTAGTTTTTTTCTTGTCTTGCAATCCAAGCACTTCTCTACAATAATGTAACATATTATCATTCGCTCATCGTATCTCAGTCATTATCAACAATCAACTACACTCACTCTCAATCCTCTCTTGCAGACAATAATAGAGGCGCTTTCCTCTCGAAAAGAAAAGACTAATGGCTTGTTGGAAAGGTGAAGCACGCTCAGTAATAAATTGGCAATGTTTGATGGTGTGAAAAGCATCAGAGGGAAAACTACAGACTAATATTCCACGTCGTCTCGTCGTCCTCTCCGAGTGTACACAAATGAACATTATGAGAAAGAGAGTGTACCATGAAGTGATGTTTTAGAGTCATACGAAACCGTAATATACTCTCACTCGGCGTCGTCACTCCAAATGTTTTGTACGAATGCGTTGGTTGCTTTAAAAATCGTGTAACTTCTCCGCTCACTGCTCCTCCATGTGAGCACGATGGGCATGGAATATGGTTTGCTGTTTTTATGCGAGAGTGGGAGTTTTTCTCTGACGAAGAATTTTCATGAGATGATTATTTACCTTGAAGTAATGTAATGTACTGTCATTGTCGACAGGAGCCGGCAAAAAGGAGACTCGCAGTGCTGTAGACTATATGCAGGATGACTCCTTGGAAGCTTCTGCGTCAGAATGGAGTCTGCAGTTCCGTTTTATTACACTCAGAAATTGCCCTTCGCCAACAAAGCCAACTCGCTTAGAGAGAGTTACACATTATTTCGCTTCTCCAGATTTGTCAAAGGACTTCTCTTTAAATCGCTGAAGAGGAGCAAAAATTGTGAATGCTCGTACAATGATGTTATGCTTCACATTTCTTCCTTTAACGGGCAAATCTCAATGGAATGTGATAGAGGCGAGAAGAACAAAAATTGACAACGTCCATGTGTGTGTGTGTAAAATAGGTTTCTCGTAGTTGATACGCTCCTTTTACCTTGTCGTCATGAAGGAACTCTGATTCTTGTTCTTTTTTTGCGTTCAAATAATAATGTAGGATGCATTTATGAGGATTCCAAAAATAAGATCCACTGATGCGGCTGATAAGCATCTAAGGCAGATTTTCCTGGAGAGAGAAGTTCATTTCTCACAAAACAGCTCCTTTATGCACACATAATCCTTCTTAGTCACTTTTCCTTTTTCACCATATGACACATTTATTTATTTTCCTCCGACTCTTTTTCACTCTCCCAACTTGAACGCTTTGGAGTCATGCGCCTCTCAAGCGAAGATTTGTTTGTCATTTGTGTGGCGATATGATGATACACTCGCGATTACAGAAATGTACAAGGGAAATGTACAGGCGAAAACATAAAATCCATGTTAAAACTCTGAATTGAGGGAGCATTTTGGTGCGAGTGCGCTTCAGGATAGTTTATCAAGTGGCTACAGGCAGTTGAAAGGAAATTTGAGGACGATGTTGATGGTATAAAAAGTCGAGGATAAATCTAGACGACTCGAAATTCTCAGTTCGTTTTCGACGAGAAAACGGACAAGGAAAGACAAATATCCAGGCTTATTATGAATACTAAACACTTTCTAAACCCAACACAGAGAGGGACGAAAGAAAACATATTTTTCTGTCCTTTTGTATGCATGAATGTAGCGTAAAGATCATTTATACTGTGTGTGTCTTTCTCGCAATAAGTAGTTAAAATTCCTTACTTCCGTACTTGGTGAAGTGCATCAGTTTCAATTTCAATCTGTGAACTTCTTTCCACGCCTAAAAGTATGCATGACGTGTATATTTTTTTTCAAGGAGGCCGTCCACTCCGTATACGATACATCGTTGGAAACCCTGTAAACACACTCTTCTCGGTATAAAACGTCCTTTCTTTTCTACAAATGCTCGTAATATCCACCTGTCTTCCCAGGTTGTGTAGTGGGATCGAAGCTGTCTGTTTTTTATTTATCTCTCCTTTATTATTTACCATTCTAAATGAGTCGCTGCTTTCGCATGGAAATGTGTGTGGAGACAAGATTTGTTAGGAGGAAGAGACGAAAAGAAATCACCACCATCAATGTCCATGAAGCTTTAAAAAGAGTAGCATAGTTGAGAATAATGAATGATGATGGAGGAACACAGCGATGGACACGTTAATGTTGCTACCTCTCACTCAACAGCCTTTAAAATGATTTTAAATAAAGGTATCAAAGAGCAAGAGGATACCGTGAGAGATGACTGAGGATGGAAAAAAAGAACAAATAAACAAGTGAATGGCTTGCATGCCATGAGATGTTGAAAGAGTGAAGAAAAGCCAAGTTCTGCCCAGCTATTTTTACTTCTCATCTCCTTGGTGTCCGTGACGAGTTAACAAAAAAAAATGATCCGATGCGAGTCCGTGTGGATACACTTGAAAAGGTATTGTGTTTGCAGTGATCAATTCCAGTTTTGATGTCTAGCCCTCATTTATAAGAGAGACGATCAATCGCCATTGATACAATAGGGCTAATCAAGGAGTAGGCGACAAGGGAAGGGATAATATTTTTAAGTTGGGAGCACTGCTCAATCCTCTGAATGGAATTTTTATGCTTGTAACACAATACGAAAGTGGATGATGTGGCGTCTCGATATAAAAATCTGTAATTTGAGATAATATATAGGATAGCCGGCTCAGTCTTATAAAGACGTCACCAATACGGGGATATCTATTGAAAATCTCTGTATCTGAATCGGTTTTCAACGCTGACCTGATCTGGCTAGTGGAAGTTGTTTTTGAGTGATTTTGACAGGTGTCTTTTGTAATAAAATAAGAATGGAGGAATGCTAATGTTACTCTGTGCTCCAGATGTTGAATGGTTGTGGTGAGAGGAGGTGTATCAACGACGTATTTGTGAAAAGGCAATAAATGCATTTGGAGTCTCGACAAAGCATTGAAATTCGAGATGGTCGTCTTCACATGTCAGATATAAAAACTCAATTAACCAATTTAATGGTCTGCAGGTTAGCTGCAGCGAATTTCAAGCGTGACAATTGTCCCGTTTGTCAAGAGGAGATGTAATTTGCTCGTATGAAAACATTGGGAGTATTTTACCCATCAATATTATGAGAGTTATTACTCTTATTTCCGTTTCTGACTTTGGCCTCGGTTTTCTTAAAAACAAAACAATTTGACTCGGCGGGATTGAGTTGGATACAATAATGACCTAGTTCCTCAATTTCTAACTCCAATTAATCTGACATTACGGACAATTAACTTGATAAACTGTGATCGGCATTAATTATGTCACATCTAGGTTTTTATAGTTAAGAAATTCGCCGTCACAAATTCAGTCCAGAAAATCGTTGCTGTAGTACATACAAACATCATTTCTAGATCGCAACCATTTGTACTTGCGAAACAGTGAGGAATGTATCTTCGCAAAGCAAACCTCTCTAACCTGTTGCATGAAGGAGGCTCATTTAAATTCACTTCAAACCGGGATCGTGCGCACAGGCATGTCTCACACTTTCAATATTTAAAAGCACTTTGCAATAAGAGTACCATTGGGAGCCCCAAAAAGTTCCGTGACTTCACGTGGGATAATAATGACAGTGCACAAGTATGCATTACGCATTGAAATGGCTCTTCTAAAGAGCTTGTCAAAGTCTCAAGAGCATCCATCAAAAACCGTAGAGCTTACAACAGCATTGCAAAACTTCGACATGGGTTTAAATGGGTTTTCGTTACTCGTACGAGAGAAAAAAAAACGCCACTACCTATTTATGAATATGATTTAAGCTTATTTGTCATGTTCCTCGCCCATTTGATTTCCTACTTGAGCATACATTACAACGCATGGTTAGTTCGACAAGAAAAACATAAAGTGACGAACCGATGAATGAGAAGATGATGCACCTCGCACATGTCACTAAATGCGCAGACAACAGTAACTTCACCATCGAAAAAAAATTCTGTCGCTGAGCGGAGTCAACCAGCCGAAACAAAAGAGTGTGTGGGGTGCCTCATGAAAATATTTGCATAACATTTTGCACCATACGAAAATAAAGATGAAATCAAAACCCTCTATTTACACACAAACAATTAACTGTGTGTGTCTCTGACATGATTTCAAGCTCACACATCCACTTAACACTTACTCATGTAACGAGACGCCCGCACGCTACGAAGAGGGTCGCTGTAACGAAGCAAATACACAATCCGAGATGTCATGCACATAATAAACTTTTGGGCTTTAAAATCCCTCTTTTCCGCATGTCCCCCATAGTCATGTTTTTTTTGCGACCAAGACTCCGATGATGCAATATGCGACCACATCACTTTCTGTAGTGCGATTGTTGGCGATGATTCATCTCACTTGAAGACGGCAAAGCGGAATGCATATTCGATGATTTAATGGTTTCTTCACTTCTTCTCACTGTTCTTTTCGCACGCAAAGAGTGCCTTACATCATCTCTTGAATCTACTCAATCCATTATGAGGATTGACTAGTTTTATTGGTGCTTTTTAACGACCCAATAGATGTGAAAAGAGTTTGCGAGAGAGCCTCTGTGTACGCGATTTTTGAGGGACTCAACTCTGTTTCAAGCTCGTAACTAGTTTTATGCAAGCATTACGCATGAAAAGGAGGGAGAGAAAAAACGGAGATTTTTATTCTTCTCCTTCTGTATGATGTTTGTGTGGGGAGCATTTTATGCTGATTATTGCTCTCCGAATGTGTATAAGGACAGTGCTCACAGTGGCAAAAGAATTATTATACGGGATGATCATGAATAATTCATGGCTGGAAACATAATGCAAATATTGAATAATACAATGCAAAAAAGGAACGACGGGCACAGAAGAAATAGAATTTAACGACAAGACATGATTAGTGAATACTCGCAACTTGGTGTGGCCATCTTAATAATATAAGATCCTTATACAGTGGATCCTCCACGGTCTCTGCTGTCGTGTATCGTAATAAAATGTCAAATTCATTCATTTACAATGATGATGCCACGACGTCCACGAGGAAATAATAATATGACATGTGACTCTATCCGTAATGTATGAATGACTTTCTTTCATACAAAAGGTGGAGACCCGGCTTTGACAAGTTGCTGAAGTCATCAGCATCAAGTAAAGAAGCGAAGAGTTAATGCAAATCCAATAAATGTATCAACCCAAGTCGTCCGAGTCCATCAAAATCGAGATTTAACGATGATGAACCAGCTCATTTCCACGAAACGTTCTGCAGGCGGAGGACACAAGAGTTGCTTTGTTGCACAATGAGAATGCGTGTAGTAAGCAAAAAAAACGTTTGAGCCAGAGTACATGAACTTTAAACTTTGTAGGGAGTAAAGCATACGTTTCCTTGTCCACATGTGTTGCTCATAACATCCTCGTCTTATCTGAATGTGACTCCGTTTTTATAATCAAAAGGGTGGAAGGTGTGAAATCGCGAACTTTACAAATGTCTGAAACAAATGTGCCTTTTGTTGGCTGATAACAAAAGCCCAACTATTTAGCAAACTCACATGTAGTACGCCAGTGTGTATACAAATGTGCCACTTTCTCCGGTATTTTGGCGTGTGAGCGTGTAGACACATTGGGTTTGTGATTCAGTGTGACGAGTTGAGAAGCCAGATGCGATCGTAAACTTTAATAATGGTTTATTACATCTTCACGTCAAACCCTTTTTTCACATTCATGCCCTCTTAGATATGCGTATCTGAGAGAGCGGCCTTTTCAATGGGAACTCGCATGAAATCCGCTAATATTATGAAGGAGCACGACGTGAAAGCCAGGGCGCAAACATCACATTACTCCTTCGGCTGTCTTTGACAAATTTAATGGAAACTCTGAGGAAAGTATGTTTGAAGCGTAGTTTACTGAGTTACATAACAATTTATCCCGTCTTTGCTTCGTAGATTGTGCCATTGTGATGAAATCAAAAGGGAGAGATGGAAGGCGGAAACTCAAACTGATGACGGCGAGGCAGCTCGTTCGTCCTCTTTTATCTTGAGTACAAGGGAATCTTGCCAGATCTCATCTGACAACCAAGAGAGAAATGCAGATTGAGAGCGCACACACAAGCATTTTTCTCTTCTCCTAATCCAAAGTGGGCATGATGACGAATTATTTGAATGCCAATTTGAAGCGCATATCTAGGTTAACTGCTGTAAACACAGTTGCCATCCCATCACTCCCCTTTTTCTTCCCTTTGAGCCATCTTAGAGCTCACAATGGCCTGCAAAGTGGAAAATGTAGAGCAATTCACAGCAATTAGAAAATACTTGGTAAATGAGATAATCTACGGCTTTGCATCCTCGCACCCAAAACTCCTCGTTACGTCATAATCTGAGAATAACATGAGAACAAGCATGATGATAATCACGGTAAACATGGTTATTTCAAATTTAATGTTCAGTTTTCCTTACAAAATGAATTGTCAACAGAAATATGCGAGGTGCTACATAAGGAAAAAAGTGAAGCCCCGAGTTTGGGGACACTAAAACAATTTGCAGTCGGGGAACCACCGTCATCTCATCTTTTCAAACAGTCCGACGACCTACGCGGGGCACGAACACCCCTAGTCTGACATTTGCTCTGCGAGCCACACACGCGCACGCGGCTTACAAGAGAGGAAAGAAGACACTCACGAGGCTCCCTCTTATTTTCAACTTATCAAGATAAGGGTTTTTGGTGAAAGAGGCCGAGCTCTGAACATGAGAAAGTCTTGTTCTACACATGTAATCTCGTTGAACTAAACATCCTCTTAAAATTGTCTCTCTCTTGGGAGAGTGAGATAAAGTTTGCTCTCGTTGGTAAAATTGAAAAGTAAAAAAATTGAATTATACGTGTGTAGTTTTCCGCCTCTTTCCCACGAAATGAGCGTTTTCTCTCTTGTTAACTAGTTGAAAAATCTAGGTTTACTGTCGAATACATTATGTGGTCTTACCCCAGTGCCGTGGTGCGTACACATGTTCATTCCACAGTTGAATGAGTGTGGATTCGGTGGAGTGAAGAGAAAGAGCGAATTCTCCTCGTGATTTCAGGCTTTATACAGATTTTTGTATGGAAACGTAATAAACTTGAAAGAAATAAAACCCAGTGAGAGTCGTCACCTACATTATATGTGAAACCAAGATAGATGAATGTTTCACACATATGAAGGGCATGAAGTGTGCAAAATAAGACTATATTACACGCATATCATTACATTACAAAGTCCTTCCAGCTTGGAAAGACAGTATACGAAACCGAAGAGAAAAACATTTTTTAAAGAGCAAAGCTCACATCGAAAGGAGAGAAAAAATGGTAATTACACACAAGCGCTCCACGCCCACACCTTTACAATATATAGAATCTCTTCGGAAAGAAACAAAAAAATCTCTTGAGCGATGGTGAGGGAATGCTTATGTGAAATTCGTGTGTGCCATCATGACGATCCAAGTGGAGAGCCACACATCTGTGAATGATAATGGTACGACGAAGTCCAACACATTCAGCGGAATGCACTGAAAAATATCTTCCCGACAGCTATGGCAGTTCCGGGCTTTTTACACTCGATTCATGTAAATATTTCACGCGAGAATTCCTCCAGTCAGAATTTTTCATCGCTTTAATGTGCTCCTCGTGCTTTTTTTACCTTTTGCTCCCTGCAATCTCCAATAATCCATATTGGATACGGACACAATGGGAACTCAATCTTTAATACACTTTCCAGCAATCTGTTCTTGTTTTTCTTTCTCTCTACAATTCAGCAGGATTCTATGGAAAAGATTGATTTGATTTCTTTTGGTGTCCAGAAGAACACCAGTGTTGCATGTGAATGCAAAATGGTGTGGTACGCATTCAATTTTGATCAAATCTCAAATCATGCCAATAAAAAAGGGTGACTCTGGGCGAGCACAGAGAGCGGATAGCATTATGAAATGGTAATTCGTCGAGAGTGTGGCAAAAGGTCTGGTGATGTAGTTGGCGATGGATGATGATGATGATGGGATGTGTGATGTTTGCTGGAATGGCTCTTTCATAAATTTACAACGCTGACGATGACCCTAAATGTGAGCATATATGGGCCTCGTAATGCACCACACATTTCCGATATTACTTTTGAATGCACATTTAGCAGGAAAAGCACACTTTTTCATTCCCAACTGTCCATTGCACCATCACAATCATCATCAACATTCTCATCGTCATCGACATCACCGCTTGCGAATTAGTGTTTGGTGCGGAGAAGTTTTCGTTTTTTTTCCTTCTTCTGTGTGCAGGGTGTGGTCCAACCCTTTGCTATAAAATATTTCATGGGTTCAGAGGTAAACGATAATTTTCTTGTGTGGACGACGTACGGACGTAGCTACGGAATTAGAGAATAATACGGAGGAGTTGTTAAAAAATTCAAGTTTCAATGACTGTCGGCAACATTTGCACCAGATTTTTATGTGAAATTTTCATATATGGGCAGGAAGGGCAGTCTGCTGTTTTTTCTCCGCCGGAGTAAACAACACGAGGATTTCTCCATCATCACTTTAATCGCTCGTTGTTGCCGTGTGTAAAACATCCTCGTGCATGCAGCTAATAAATACAGCCCAAAGCTGCAGTTCAGTGCAACAACAACAAACAAGAAGAAGAGTGTTTCAATGTGGGAAATGTCGATCATCATTTAAAATCGCTAATGGGATTGACAATTCGAGCGAGAGTGAGATTAAACGAGAAGATTACCCGCTTTTGAAGGAAACGTCGAACGATAAGCAGGGAGTATGTTGAGAAAACTCCAACGCCTCCAGTAACAAATCCTTGTGAAGTAACCAGCATGAGTTCTCAACGCTCGACCAATTCAATTGTAATATTGAAGAAGAAAAATATAAAAATACAACATTTGCCCTTGCATTCCTTTTTGTAGCCGTGGCAAACACTACACTTTGGCAATCTCGCAAATTTGGCTCCTGTCATTGAGCAGGTTTTTACCTAAAGGAATTAATTTCCACAAAAACAACTCCTTCCTTGCTCCACGGCTTTGAGAGGTAATGAAGTGCTACCAGCGAATGACAGTGAGCTGTCACTTAAAATCGTAATCACTTTATACATAATACATACCATAATATTGTACCGCTCCTAATCCACTAGCGTTTGGTCATCTCATGATTCATGAAAGTTGTAGACAAGGCAAGAATAGATGTATTATTTACTTGGAATTACTACCTAATGAATGGTGACCTCAACGTGGCTTAAAAAGAATGAATAAAAAGCAGCTCGTCTAGTGTACTTTATTACGCAAGAGTTTGTCCATACTTCATGTCCAAAGCATCATGTCGTTCCTTATGGCTATATTTATGTCTAATTTATCAACACGACATGCCAAACGCAAATACAAATACGCATTCAGCCAAGTCACATTTCAGCGCAGCTTTCATCTCACTATATAATTATAAGACAAAAGAAGCAATTTTGTCAACCTTCCACATTGCTCAGCTCACAGAAAACACTCAGACTTCTCTGATTTATTAGCTTTAAATTAACTGCTGATTTTGCAATTTGATGGTGATTTCGCAGCCTGTCACTGGCTCACTCAAAATTGTAATCAATTTTTTTGATGAGCAAGTATTTTCATACACTGAGCTCAAACATTGTCATCGTCGTCCTACGCATTGTGTAAGTACTAATTCGATTACCTTTGTAGATATTGTCCTCATATTGTTATTGGACAGCATTGTCAAATGTATTGAGTGAGCGCATCCAACAAGCCAATAAAGAATATTCTGCTTTGCGTCTGGTCAAGTCAATCCATGAAATTGCCTTTTTCTATACCTGGACTTGCCTCACCTGCCAAATGAATTATGCTGGCTTGTCATACATAATTGTAAAGAGAAGCTTTCATTCCGCAAGACGATTCTTTTGTACTTTGTATACCTATTAATTATGCTGTTGATATGATTATTTTAATTGCAGTACCATCGAGCTTTGAGTATTATTGCTAAACAATTTATCATTTGCAACCTCGTTAAATGCCTGCTCCAGCCAAGTCTCGTTTTCAAATCCATTTGTTACTGTCACTCATTAAAAGAGAGTCGTACGTTTATCGGACATCGGAGAAACAGTCGGATAAGCATCTTGGATAGCATTTCACTCTAGATCTAAGAGAAGGTCGTTGTTGTCTGATAGATGACTGATGGTGGAAACGCAAACGTGCTTTGTCTCCTGGTTGGCAGTAGTACATACTTCACTCTGATTGAACAAACAATAGCTCCTCGGAAAAATTAACAATTGGAGTGACGATGAGAGACGGAGTGCGCGACTATTTCTTCTGCAGTTCATCATCTCATCCATATTCATACATGGTAATCGCGAAACAAATGAGGCGTGCTTGGGAGAAGTGCGACTTTTCAAATTGCCAAGACGGAAAAAACAGAACTCTTTATCCAAACTGTAAGTCATCGTCATGAAAATCAAGTGTGTGTGTGCTCTCACAGTAAGAATTCATTTCCTCCAATTTTTTCTCCTCTCTTTTTACTTTTTCTCTGCTTCCTAAATGGACTCCACTAGATCTACGCTCATTCATTAAATACTACCATATTATCTGTGCATTTGTGCACATCCCCGAGGACACACGGTGAAAAAGGTGATTCTGTGTGTATTATGAACTTGCCTGATGATAACACTCTTGTCTCGTCGTAAGAACAATGGTGGTACATTCATATTCATGGTGACTGCAGGAAGAAAAAAAAGCACGACGAAGACGAAACGGAGAGAAAAAACGTGCAGGAAAGGGAAGTCAGTGGCCTCGCACGTTTACAATAAGACAACGTTATGTACATGCCCAACATCAAACATTCATGTAAATCTATACGCACAACATTGTGGAAAAAGCTATAAAGATTTATTTTACGTATGATAAAAACTCAGCGCATAATATAACCATTCCAACTTTACTCAGTTTACGTGACTCTCCCTCTCTCTCTTTAAAAAAAATAGCTCCAGTAAAGAGTTTCTCTCTCTTCTGAGGATTTCTTGTGAACTTGCTAAAAACACTCGAGGCTCTTCCCCCAACTCCCCTCGTTTATCCAGAAAGTTTTGCTAAATCCTTACGTATCTCTTTGGATGATATACATGAAGCGAAGGAAATACTGTTATGGATCTTTCACAGCCCGTCGGTGTTACACGTGTTTTATGCGTTAATTTGGTTAGTCTCTTCTCACTAGCTACGCAAATGAGCCGTTACTCCCATTAACATTTAACGTGTAAAATGAAAAACCCTCTCACAACCACCATCATGATCGTCGTCGTCATCGTGATTCCCTTCTTTCCTGTGATGGCTGTCTTG
The DNA here is from genome assembly GCA_027743745.1 of Alloscopus bannaensis. Classification (NCBI taxonomy): domain Eukaryota; kingdom Metazoa; phylum Arthropoda; class Collembola; order Entomobryomorpha; family Entomobryidae; genus Alloscopus; species Alloscopus bannaensis. The sequence continues at coordinate 4,731 of JAHZMW010004909.1, read as the reverse complement.
CCCAAAGTCAATGCAAATGAACACACGGCAATATGAATTGGAAGGTGAGACGAGGACGGAAAAACCACGAGTTTTCCAGTTTTGTCTTTGCTATCATCAACGTCTTTATGAACACTGCTCGACCTTCATACTCCAAAGTGCATACATGCATAGCAACCTATGAGTGTAATGTCTAGCACCAGCGGTATACTAAGGAGCGATTTGATTTTGTGCCTTGAAAACAATGAATGACTCCAAATAACGAGTATGACAATTCACAATTGTCTTTCACCATCATTTCTCAGACAAAGACGAGAGCAGAGATTTTGATTGTAGCGAGTCGACTGCCTGCCGGTTTCCTACACCCGATGATGAAGACAGTTCTCTTTCTTCCCTCAATTAACTATTCAATCTTTCACTAAACGCAGAGCACTCCCCTCGACGTGTGGTTTTTCTTTCTTTGAACTTTGTGGATTTCTTCACGGGCAAAAATCTCATCCATTTGACTTGTCATACGTTGTGGTTAATCAGGCGAGGTTGTGTACAAGAAACTCACAACTTACATCAACCTTTTGGTGAGCACAGTGTTTTGTAAAACGGCGTACGAGATGTTGGATAAAATGCATGCATCATTCCCTTTTTTTTAAAAAAAAATCTAACACAATGAACACAAAACAAAGGGATGTTCTATACCTACGCTTGTGTCATGCATAACATGTGAACACTCACTCCAATATTGTAATCGAATGAGCACCGTTTGTCTTTCTCCTTGTTTGTGACGCTGCTCTTCGTTCTGTCAGAAACATGGACGGCCATATAGAGACACATGGACAAAACATACCACCCAAACGATGACTAGTCTGTTCGATATCATCATTAATTCCTAGGGATTCCATAAAAAAGTATTACACTCCTCATAATAACGCCCCGTACATCAGATATGAAGAAACGTTCTCCGCTTTTTTTCTCTCTCTGTCTGAAGTGAATGAAACCGGTGGTCAAAGAGTCAAACAGTTCGAAAAGACTTGGCAGGTCTTGCCAGACTTCACAGAGTGGTGCGTGAGGTTGACTACATTCTTGTAGGGTTCACTCGGAACAATAATCAATAACTGTAATAGCTGGCAGGGCACACAGAGTGTAATAAATGTCACATTCGATTCCACCTTCGTCAGTACCGATAAGTTTCTTAACGGAATAATGGGTTAAGATATAAAAAAGACTACATGCCACTGCAACGATGATGAGGAGCTGTGTGTGATTTTTAAAAGATTTATCATGGAAATTTTGTGATTTTTCCGTGTGCCTCCCAGTTCCTCGTTTTATCAATACTGTCATGTCTAACTATAACAAACGGGATCGCGTTTCCTTTCCTACCTGGTCGGGTTTGAAACGCGTAAGAAAGTTCTGCGAACGAAGATGCCAATTTGGAAGCACATAAAAAGGTCATCAATACGCACACGAAAGGAAATAACGAGATGTCGTGAAAACGCGCATGGATAAGCCCACCAATAATAGACGGATTTTCTTGAAAACATTCCAACGTATAACGTATCGAATCCAGTACAACTTGAGCTGCTCACATTTTTGTTATGGAACGCTTTAAAGGCTTCTAAAAAGGGATAACATTAGCTCAAGTAAATTGTATCGGTGTGTTGGTATTACAAAAAGAGATATCAAAAGATTCAGGAAGGGTTCCCTGTTTCAAAAGAGAGGACTTTTTTTCTTCCACTGCCATTGAGTTGGGTTTCTGTTTGAAGGAAAGACGGATGACAACATTATTAAAAAGATGTTTTCCTTGTGTACACACTTCGCCTCTCTCTCCAGAGATAATGACGGACAAGGAAGGCTCACATAATTGAAAGGAAAAAAAAGTTATCAGTCGCTCATTTTTCTCATTCAGTCCCGAAAAGCCGTCATCTCGTGATTCAGATAAAAAGCATGACTTTAACAAGAAAATAAGTATCAAAGTTATCACAAAAGCATTAAGCATATACAAGCAAAGTTATCAGTCTTTTTATGTCCTGTATGGCGTATGTAAAGTTCTTTCGCGTTTTTCTCTGATCACCCTCGTAAAGACTTTGAGAGGACAGTGTGTGCGCTGTGTTGGTGCATAAGGAGATTTGGATGAGACAGAGAGAAAGAGCACATGAATAAAAAACGAGGGTTCATCCCATGATCGAAATTTATCTCATTATAATCATTTTTATAGATCCATTTATAGCATATCGCTATCATTGTAATGCACTTAATCCACTTGAGTTGAAATTATTACTGAACTTGATCAAAATGACTTGCTGCGAGACTGAGACTCTCCTTTTATCATTCACGCATATTTTAATATGTGCGAGAGTGTGTGTGTTGCACACTTGTTGGGCTCATTTTTTTCTAGAGGCTTTGGCTTTAGCGTAAGCCGTCTTTTCAGTTTAATGCTCAGCTCTTTCAAGTGTGACCAAGAGAGACGAGCTCACAAAAAGAAACATTTATGACAGCATTGCTACTTCCTCAGCTGCAGTCGCTGTGTGAATTGAACGCAGTATGAAAATGGAATCCGAAGCTCCACTTTTTCTTTCTCAGTTGGTGGTGTGGTCATGAATGTAAAAGTAAGATTGACGGTATCCATCTTCACCTCGTGAGTTTCAGATCGAGAGCGTTGGCTGACTTTCTCTGTGAGCTGAATGTGTACCACAAGCGATGCCCCATGTTGACAGTTGAAGAGAATTTAATAGATCTGCACACACAGAATTGGATGATATCTCTGATACAGTGTGTCTTGCATGGGGTTGTGAGTTGACTATCTTTAAATGGATTGTAACATGGAAAAGTGTGTAATGAGTGGACAATTACTCACCAACAAGCGATGCTTCAGATCTACAGCAGACTCTCATGAGAATGATGTCAAATTGCACGAGTGTCTTCTCATCAAAGCTGGAGACTCTCATCAAAATGCCTTGAAAGGCCAGGGGAACTGTGTGCGAGAGGGGGAAACTTTCGCGATGACTTCATGTGTGGTAATGTCAATGGGGAGTTTTCCATACTATGCTTCTAGTTTGATTCACTGAGTTCTCGTCCTTATTGACACACATAGATCCGATTAACTTTTCTACTCGAGCATTGTAAATGCATTAAATCATTTCAATACACATTGAGACTTTATCCCTTGCGTAAGTATGCCGAAAAAAATTGTTTCATAGTGGAATCCAGGGCTAATTGCACACAATCTTTGGACTTGAGTGTATCTCATTTCGGAGAGCTATCAGTTACCGTATGGGGTGCGCAAATTACAATGAGTCCATCGAGGGAGAATCATTGTTAAAGGGTCACATTCCTCAGTTTCTCGTATAAGGAAGTCGCCTTTATTTTTCGTGCTCATCGACAAAAGCGGAACTAGTCGAGTCACATTTTCCGGCTCATTACCACCAACCACCAACGTTGCTACCATTTTGGACAGTGCACACACTTGACACAGACAGAGGAAGAGATGCTTTTCACCATCACTAATGCATTAATGAACAGTTATTTATACAATGACGACGTGCCACATCATCGTCTTCTCTTTAGTCGAATATCTCGTAGGACCATCCGCTTGCAGACATTCCCCGACGAAAATGTGTCTCTTCTCATTTAGGCATTTACACTTGTAGCTGTAGATCATCCCTGTCACGTTGCGTTTTGTTTGCTTCTCTCCTCGTTTCTATTCCGAGAGCTAGGCGAAAGAGTGTTTACACACCTCTTACGGAAAGCAAACACTTTTGCTCAAGCTTTCAGAATCAAGAGAATTACGTGATGCATCATCACATCATCATTTAAACCCTCCATCACCAACCACTGAGAATAACCTCCGTAGCCGTCGAGAAAATAAGAGTTGCGTTTCTGAGTTTCAATAATTTATTGCGTATATGTTGCTGGGCACACTAGCTCACAAAATCCTTCAACAGTCATATCACATCACTGTTGTGATAAAGTAATGACCATCTGACAATGTGAGAGCATGAGTTTCTTTTTCTTATATCAAATTGATTACTACTTCTTAAAAGATATTACAAAAAAAACTATCCTCAAGCAAAGCTTCCAAATGAGGCAAGGTCTCATATCGCTGTCCACTGTCTTATATATCCACCATCCATAATATGTCTTTATCCATGAGATAAGTACGCTACGTATCCTCCACAGGAGCAGACATTTGATGCGACTGAATGGGACGACTGACAATAACCTTATCGGGAGGTCAATGAGTGTTTTGGCTGAAACTTGCACCATTTGCGTAACTTGATATTAGTAGCTAACCTGCAAAATTTTGGAAACTACGGTAAGCTGGTTTAGGAGAAATCAGATTTTTAAAGTTTACATTGAACTCGTATGTACCGAGTGCTACTATATGCATGGGGAGGGTCGGGATGAACTCTGCTATTATTTCTTTGATTCCTCTCCAGTTATTAGAAGGGAGCAGTTTGCCTGTATTGTGATAAAAAATCTGGAGTCAAATTGTTTGAAAACTGCGACGTTATAAACAGTGCATGCTTTTTGTACAATTTTTGTTGTTCCAGCACGAAACCAGCAGTGGTGCTACAATTACGCCAAGCTAATTACGACTTGCATTACTATAAAAAATTGTGACCCCCTAACACTATCCGGTTCCTTAATTACGATGACTAACGAACTACAGGGAAATTTCCACCCGGAGGTGCAAAATCTTTTCCATCTCGCCAACTAGTGGCCGGGATTTTCCACCAACAAACCGGGCCAACCGGGATT